>AYEL01013088.1:0-40605 GCA_000484575.1 Olivierus martensii | reverse complement strand
TTCTCGATTCCCGAAGGTTCCAAAATGTCAGGAATTTGGAAACACTACTGGTGAGTATCCTTCAGATTGAGCTATATAAACAACTGCATCATTCTGGTTTGTCTGTGTGTCTAGGATGATCTGCATGAAAGATCTCCTGTAACCATAACTAATTCCCACTGAAAAGATGTATTCTAATTTTTTCTGGAGGTCATGTGTGATCTGTGCAATACATTAATGCTCTTCTGTAAAAATATCTAAATGCAGCTTTTTTGTAGGAGATCAGATTGTGGGACCAGTTGGGAATTAGGACTGGTTGGTATGTCTGTTTTCTATAGACTCCTATTTTGATTTGGTGATTATTAACAGTTATTAAAATGTCTAAAAAATTAACATTGCTTTGGCTTTGCTGGTCTTGTCTTAAGGAGAGCCCATATGTTTCCAACATGAAAGCATTTGCAAACTCGTAGAAGTTAGTATTATCTTTCCAAATTACCATTATATCATCCACGTATCTGATGTAAAATATTATAACTGGTTGGAACTTTGGTAAAAGACTCTCTTCTATGGATCTAAGTAAAATTTCTGTCAGTGGACCTGCCATAGGGCTTCCAATTGGTACTCCTAAAGTTTTCTGGTATATTTTGCCCTTGAAAGTATAATAAGAATTGTAGCAAATTAGGTGTGCTATATCCCTCAGTAAGTTGATTCTGGTAGTCGCCTGTGGTACATTTTCTATCAGATTCTTATAAAAGGGCTAGGCATGTAGGCTCTAGGCAAAGGGATGGGTAAAGGCTGTTGAAGCCAAAAGTCATACGCCAATCACTAGCCTCTAGATTTATACTAGGTAGTTTCTTAAGTACTGTAGAGTTTATCAAAGTCATTCTATCAGACTCCTTTAGTATCGTATTGCACCATTTCGCCAAAGCTTTTTCCAAATTATACGTCGATCAATGTTCTTTTTTCTACAATTGGCCTCAACGTGAGTGGGTCCTTATGGGTCTTAATATAAGCAAAAAGCCTAGGATAGATCAGCGCATGTACATTCTTACACTTTCAATAATGTGGGAAAGATTTATGCTTAATACACTTATTCACTTTGGCTGCTAAACTAGAGGTTGAGTTTTATTTTAATTCTAAATAAGATTTAAACACTTACTGTAGTATAAGGAGAAAACTTTGATTCATTTAAGAACTAACATTTTTGGTTCGTAAAATGCCAAAAACATTAGTTCTTATGTGAATCAAAGTTTTCTCCTATACTACAGTAAGTGCTTAAATCTTATTTAGAATTAAATAAAATAAGGTAGAAAGCAGTATGTAAAGTAAAGCAAGTAGAGGTTGGGTTTTTAGTTAATTCTTTGGTATCAGTTTGGCAGATGTAAATTTGAAGAAACGCATCATAAGCTTCCCTACTAAGGAGTATCATCTTCTTGGTCTTATCCTCTCTAGTTATTGTATAATTGCTATTATCCAACCAGGTTAAAGTTCTAGTAAGAAGATGTATGTCTTGTGTCATATTTAGTATATTTCTACTAGCTTTTTGGTTGAGATATGACCATCTTAGTCTTTCTTTCTCTAAGTCATCTAATGTGCTAAGCAGTTCTTCAATTACAGGAATATCATCATAAGGGGTATTATTTCAATTATATATTCAATTACAGGAATCTCATTCATGTACGCTAAGGTCACTTTCCCTATGATGATATTCCTGTAATTGAAGAACTGCTTAGCACATTAGATGACATAGAGAAAGAAAGACTAAGATGATCATATCTCAACCAAAAAGCTAGTAGAAAGAATACTAAATATGAACTAAGTATGATACAAGATGCCCATCTTCTTACTAGAACTTTAGCCTGGTTGGATAATAGCAATTATACAATAACTAGAGAGGATAAGACCAAGAAGATGGTATTCCTTAGTAGGAAAGCTTATGATGCATTTCTTCAAACTTACATCTGCCAAACTGATGCCAAAGAATTAACTAAAGACCCAACCTCTAGTTTAGCAGCCAAAGTGAATAAGCTTACTAAGCATAAAACTTTCCCACATTATTGAAAGTGTAAGAAAGTAAGTACATTGACCTGTCCTAGGCTTTTTGCCTATATTAAGACCCATAAGGATTCACTCACATTGAGGCCAATTATAGAAAAAAGAATGTCACCGATGTATAATTTGGAAAAAGCTTTAGCGAAATGGTGCAATACATTACTAGGGGAGTCTGATAGATCAACTTTGATAAACTCTACAGTACTTAAGAAACTACTTAGTATAAATAGCTACCTAGAATAGAAGCTTCTCTAAAAATGGCGTTTCACTTTTTTCGGACTGCTGGCATTATTCAAACCCATAATTCATATAACGAGCTAATGAAGAACTTGATCTACTAAGAAAATTGGCTTAATTTTAACATGTCACCTTTTATGACTTTTTTCGGACTGCTGGCATTATTCAAACCCATGATTCTTATAACGACCAATGAAAGCTGATCAGACTGCTGGCATTATTCAAATCCATGATTCATATAACAACTAATGAAAGCTGATCTACTAAATGGCTTTATTTTTAGCATGTCACCCTTTTATAATATCTTAGTCAACAAATGCACCCCTTAGGATTTCTATTTTGGCTACATAATTTTCTAAGAGAATTTTATCACCTCAGACAGTTATTAGGTGAAGGCGGGATTTTTGGAGTTTTTTGCTATTTTGTTTTATGCCGCTTTCCAATCAGGTACATTACTAAAGAGCAGGATCACTTCCAATCACAGGCTACATCCACACCCGTGGAGGGGTCAGATGGTGAAGGATAGGGATCGCTGGGAAAGTGCGGCCCTAGACTATATTTCATTGATGCAATATGGTCCTTTCTCCCAAAAGTTTGCCTACCCCTGATCTAGAGGATGGTGATTGGCTTACGACTTTCGACTTTTGACTTCGACAGCCTTTACCCATCCCTCTGCCTAGAGACTACATTCTAGCCTGTTATAAGATTCTGATAGAAAATGTACCACAGGCGACTACCATAATCAACTTACTAAAAGATATAGACACCTAATTTGCTACAATTCTTATTATACTTTCAAGGGCAAAATATACCAGAAAACTTTAGGAGTACCAATTGGAAGCCCTATGGCAGGTCCACTGACAGAAATTTTACTTAGATCCATAGAAGAGAGTCTTTTACCAAAGTTCCAACCAGTTATAATATTTTACATCAGATACGTGGATGATATAATGGTAATTTGGAAAGATAATACTAACTTCTACGAGTTTGCAAATGCTTTCATGTTGGAAACATATGGGCTCTCCTTAAGACAAGACCAGCAAAGCCAAAGCAATGTTCATTTTTTAGACATTTTAATAACTGTTAATAATCACCAAATCAAAATGGCAGTCTATAGAAAACCAACATACCAACCAGTCCTAATTCCCAACTGGTCCCATGATCTGATCTCCTACAAAAAAGCTGCATTTAGATATTTTTACTGAAGAGCATTAATGTATTGCACAGATCACACATGTCTAGAAAAAATTAGAATACATCTTTTCAGTGGGAATTAGTTATGGTTACAGGAGATCTTTCATGCAGACCATCCTAGGCACAGTTAAAAGAAGCCTAACAGGCACACAACAAACCAGCATGATGCAGCTGTTCACATAACTCAGTCTAAAGGATACTTACCAGTGCCAAACAATTTTAAAAAATTTAATTTTAAAATAGTATAGCGAAAAAATGTAACAAGAAAATTGCCACTAGAAGAGCACCAGCTATATTTAATTTGGTAAGAAATGACAAAGACCCTTTAAAGGATGTGCAAAGGAGTGGTATCTATAAAATACTGGTGGAAAATGCTAGGACAAAACAGAAATCTGTGTATATAGGTGTAACAAGGAGAACACTAGCATAAAGAATAGATGAGCATAGGAAGGATATATTTAAAGGTAAATTAATAACAACAACTGTCAATTGAGGCATATTCGAATGACTTGCAAATAAGCTGGGACCAAGCAAGGATTATTAGAAGAATGAATGCACCAAGCCAAGCTACAACTTCTGAAAAAGTAGAAATCATCGCAAGACAGTGGTCAGAAGGCATTCTGAACGAAAAACTGGCCCAGCAGCTATCCTCAGAATGGTTATATACCATCGAAAATCTGTTCTCTGCTCTGCGCTAATTTTAGTTTCGAATCCCAAGCCGTGATATTCACTTGTATCTATTTTATTCTTTAAAGCTAAAACTTTGTATTTGTTTTAATAGTTATATTAATTTTGTTTTATTTATTTTGTAACCATAGCAACATTCTTTTTAGTTCAACTTTTATTTTCTGTTACGATATTCTGTTCTATTGTGTTTGTAACCTGATGACGACTTTATGCCAGAAATGTTTGTTGTCTTAATAAATTTTGTTCTACACTGCAAAAAGTGTTCGTTTTATAGATATTTTGCAAAATCGCTAATTCTAACGAATTTTAATACTATGAATTACAAACTAAATCTAATGGTTCTAGTGACTTTGCAATCCAGAGTTCGGCCTGAGATCTTTAACTAAACTCTAACTTAAAAATAATTAACTTCAAAACAATCTAATAACAATGTAACATCAAACTGACGAAACAAAACCGGAAATCGGAACTTACAACTAAAAGTACCGATTAAGTGTTAGAACTAGACAAATAATGATGTTAGAAGCTTTTGCTAGATAAATTGAACTTCTCAAAACAAGTTAGATAATAAAATTATAAATTTATTAGACTCCAAAACACTTACAAAAAGTGTTAATAAATGTTTTATTGGAACTATAATAAAGCAACAATCAATAATCAGCAAAACTTGTTTAATCCAACTCAAATATCAAAAATCCAATTATTAACAAGAAATATAACCTTAAACACTACTTAAATCTACTACCTCCACCACTGATACAAACTTTAAACAATTGTAGACCTTTTCAAGAATTCTGATGTCACTTTGCCAACCTTACGTCGATACAACACCTCACTGTGTCGTTGATTGAATAGGCTTTTATATCAAGTGACTTACAGTCCCGTATTGCTTCATTTACATAAATACCGTAACCACGTTTAAATTTATTAGCTTACAGAGTAATTCATTCATGTCATCCTCTTTACACTTTATTTATAAATCAAACAGAACATTGATAAGGATCATTCTTACATTCATGTCGGATCAGTGGTAAAATTAGTTAGATTAGATGATGACATCATTACCCGGGTCAGCTCTTCCGGAGGACAGTTCCCGATTCCATATCACGTGATTGCTAACTACGACTGAGAAGGTGGAAGTAAGTTAACTCTTAAACTAAAATATAATACATTAAATAATAAGAAAATAACGATAAATAATAAACTGCATAATAAAATAAAATAGGACAGGTTAGAGTTAACTTACTCACAATTTAACTAGTCTGAGGAAGATAAGTGAGATTCATGGCAGTGTCTCAAGGCAGATACACTATCAAACGAGCAGCAAGAAATTATAATTTCAATGGAATGTTTAAACTCAAAAAAAACTTCTGGGCTCCTCCTTATCAATTGGATTAAAAATGCTGTAATGCTGATAAAAAAATAAATAAATAACCATTAAATTGATTATGCAACAGCTCTAATTAATTATTGAGAAAATGATTGGCATAAGATCAATCGATATAAGTATCAAACTGGATAATATGCTTAGATTCCCAGAATAAATCTTTTATTTAATTTAGGTCAAATGATCATAATTTTCCATTTGAAAAAGAATATAGTTCCCAGCCAAATTAGCATTTAGAATCATAATAATTAAGACTAAAGGCCAATATTTGGATTCAGTTGTAGTTTACTTATAAAGAATTGATCAATTGAATCTAAACATACGTTTATAATTGACCATGAGAAAATAAAAATATTGCAGATCAGCATTATGAGCAAGTGCATTGGATAATTTGTAATTTAATCTTTCCACTTATTCAAAAATTTCCACAATTAATTTTTATAAAGAAGTATTTTCTTAATAAGGATTAATATAATTAATAATAATGAAATTTTACCTAAAAATTAGATTAAATTTGAAATTATTAAATTATTACATTAAAATTATTCACTGATCATCAATATATTTTTTTATTGCTGGTGTAACTGTACCAAGTTTACTAGTAAGAAATATATTCACTATAAAGTAGTACTTTAAAAATTTATTATAAATTCCTTAAAATATATAATAATGTATAATGTTTTAATATACATTTATGCATTTTTAATATAAAGTTTGAAATACAAAATTTCAATTTATTTAATGTATTTTTAATCAACTAATATAATTTCTATTTTCATTTAATAATCATTTCCTCCTATTAAATAGATGCAACAATTCTTTTTCCAAAAAATTTTAGTAATTTTAATTCAAAAATATACATCAATAAAATAAATACTTTAATGTACTCATTTCATAGATAAAATAAGGACATCAAAAAATAAACTATGGAAACATTTCATATTTTTCATAGATAATTTATTATAGAATAACTATTATAGAATTCCATTAAAAGTAAATTATTGAAAAACTTATTGTAGTATTCTGATAGTATGATATTGCAAGATTATTTCAAAGGACATCAAGCCAAAACAATTGTTACCCTTAGATAATTTTAATTTTAGCTTTTGATTTATTTCCACCTTCATCAATAAATTTTTATTAAATAGTAGTATTAATTATTAGATTTTTTCTATAGTTTAAGTTTATTAATAGTAAATAAATTCTATTTAACAGTTTCAAATTTATTTGCAATGTTTTTTGGTATTTAAAATTAACAGATTAATAACTAAACAATTGTAATTTTGTATAGTTTTTTTAATTAATTTCTTGAACTTATATGAAGTATTTTGAATCTTTAATTCTAAATATATTTTTTATATTTTTATAAATTATGATATCTAGAAGAATTATTGGAGGATAAAAATTTTAATACTATAACTCAACATTTCTTAAATATTTTGATACTAACATTGCTTAAATAATAAATAAATTTGTAGCTCTTTATCAGTAAAAATAATAAAAAATAAATATTCATTATTTATTTTCATTATTTTTCATTGTGATCCCCTCTAAATTCAGACTCTTCTAGGAATTGCAACTAACTATTTGAGAAAATTGTTATAACTCAAGCACATTATTTCACATATTATATCTTTTCATGATTAGGACAACACTCGCAAGATGGCGAGCAGTACAGTTAGCTGAACAGGGTCGAGGACAACAAGAAAGAAGACCTTATTTGGCTTCTGAATGTGGTGATTTGTCTAAAGCTGAAAAATGGAGAATGCAAATTATAAGAGAAATTGCAAAAAAAGTTGCACAGATTCAAAATGGTAAGTAATAAATTTTTTAAATTAAAAATATATTATTTACAGTATATCAATATCAGTGAACTTTTTTATCAATCTTTTTTGTATGATACTTTGTCATAGTCCTACTTGTTCTACTTTTGATAATAATCATCTGAAAATTATTTATTAATAAGTAATCTTCAAGTATAACTTGAGTTGTTATAAAATTTTATATTGATAATGTTAAAAAGGTGATTATTTTGATAGTATTAAAAGACAACTTTTTTGTTCTGTTAAGAATTTAAGTTCATATACAATTAATCAATCACTACATTTTTATAATTTAAATTTCAAGTGCTATATATATATATATTCCTATTTAAGCTGATCTATGTATAAACCAACACCCTAACTTTCAAAACAATACGGCATTTGTTGAAATAAACAGATAATTTTTTTTATAATTTAAAAAAATATTGAATGATTAAATATAATGACTAGAGTTGCTGAAACTGGAGTGTTTTCAAAAACTTGAAGTGATGAGCTGTTCCTAAGGAAAAGTTTAGGAAGCTTGAACTTCTTGAGCTTTTTCAATAAAAAGTATTAAAAATTGTACTTAAAGCTAAATAATTGCTGTTCAACATAATTGTGGTGGTAACGAATGATTTGCAGTTTGTTTTTGTTTCCTAATTCATGCTTGGACCAAAATGTATTAAATACAATGTTCATGAAAATAAAAGAAACAATATGTAAGGCACTTGTAAAATGCAAACATTATTAATTAAAAAATAATAAGCAATAACACTTATAAACATTTTGTAAATATCATGATAAATCTAAATAAAACTGTAGCAAGTAACAATAATAATAATTCAATCAATAGACATTAATGTAAAAATTTGATTCATAAAAATGGTGTAAAAGTACATAACTCATGCAAAATTAAGTTAAAATATGCTAAAAAATAACTAAATGTTGAATGAAATAACAATATTCAATATAAAGATATAAAACCTAGAAGAATAAAATCTTTTTTAAAAAAGTTAAAAACAGAATGATTAAAATGTAAACATTCAGTAAAATAAGGGAATTCCTTATTTTACTGAAAAAAATTAAAAATATTATTATTTGATTAAATTGATTTAAATAAATTGAATTGATTAAAAGATATTTTTGTGGTTAAGTGCCTTATTGCAAAGATCATAGATTAGTTGATCTTCATCTATCAAAAGATATCAATGAAGGACACATGATTGTGCTTTTTGAACAGTGTCTTGGAAGCACATTTCCTCTCTCCTGTTTCTAGTAAGTTGATTCATAATGCTGGACAAATGATTTTGTGGAGTGGAGCTTGTTACATATCTAGTAGTTACAATACTTTTCTCATGATTATTACTACTACAACTAAACAAAAACTTCAAATCACTTAGAAAGAGAGATGGCTATCTTTCTTCAATTTCTGTTTTGGTTCAATCAAACACAAAAATCAGCACTATTTTGCAGTAGAGAAAACTCTACTGCATATTAGTGCTGATTTTTGTGTTTGATTGAACTAAGAGTTTAAGCAGTTTAAGTAATGAAATCTTGACTTAATTCTGTTTTGGTATTTGCATCATAGAATAATTTTCCATTGTTCAATTAAAAAGGCTCATAGATGGCACTTGTGCTTATTTGTGAAAAAGCTCGAGCTTAAGTCATCTTTTTATTTATGAAAAAACTTAAGCTTCGTGGATCAAGCTGATTCAAGCCAGCAACTTTAATAACAATATTGCATTTACATCAGACAGGATTATTAAAGAACAAAGAGATAATTATTTCTTGCAGAAAAAATTATTTGTAAAATAAGTAAAATTGAATATAATGTGTCATAATTTTTTGGATTATTTGTTTGATCCATGAGGTCCTTGTGCCAGAAAACCCAAAATAACCAATCATCTAAAAAACTTATACTTATTTGGCTTATACTTTACTTTTATTTAAATTATAGAATTTGAAACAATTTCTAAAATTTTATAACTTGAAACAGATTTTTTAATACCATAATACTTCGAATTTAAGCCATTATTCAAATTTTTAAGATGTAAAATTTGGGTGCAGCTTAAATTCAAACCGATTATTTTAACATCTTATTTCTCCCAATCTCTCACTTCCCAAAGATCGGGTTTTTGTTTTACGCTGTACATTATAGTATTATGACTGTTGATAACAATTTAACAAAATAAGGCATGATAATTAGGATCATTTGGAATAAAGTTCCCTTGAAGATTTGTATTGTATAAAGTTAAACTTTAATGACTATGCCAGTCTGTGTGTTGCCTGGCTAGCACCAATGAGGGCCTATGACTAGATTTAGCCTGGTTAGGAATGGATCTATCGGCAAAGTCCAGTGTTGGTAATCAAAAATTGATTTTAAATTAATATAACTGTCTGGAGAATCAATTTGGTCATTGGCCTCAGTGGTTTAGCGGTAAGACATTGAAACGGTAGTCCAAAGGTCCCCGGTTCGATCCTGGACTGAGGCGGATTTTTTCTCCAGATTAATTAATTAAAATTCTAGTTTAATTATTAATTAATAGATGGCGCCACTAATTAATTTAATAAAAATAATAAATAATTAATTATGAGATGGTGCTAAAATTAGTTTAAATTATTAAAATCATTAAAATTTCCATTACAATTTCAAGGGTTAAAATAAGGCATGATAATTAGGTTCATTTGATAACAATTTATTCGGTGGTTCCCTGTGCATACTTTTCTGATTTAATCCAGTTGCTGTTTGATAGCAGCTGTGTAGAATCACGTCATATCTGGCCATATTTTAATTATAAGTAAAATCACGAATTACTATAATGTTGTTTATAACCGCTGATGGAAACAAATTGCCACCTTTTATAACTTTAAACAAAAAAAACTGTACCCAAGGAAAATTTTCCTAAGGGTGTTATAATTCGAGCACAAAAGAATGCATGGATGACAACAGAATTGATGAAAGATTGATTAGAACATGTTTGTGAAAAGAGACCTGCCACTACTTTTTTAAAAAATGAATGTGATAGTATATCTGAAAAAGATTCTCATTATATTAGGTAGCTTATTATGTATATTAGTACCTATTTAAGTAAATAAAGATGTTTCTTATTTTTCAATACCTATTATACAATCATTTTTATTTTTTCCAATTTTAAAATCCTACTGCAGCTTAAATTTGAGGGCGGCTTAAATTCAAAGTAATACGGTATTAATGTGTTAGCTTATTTTTCTTTTTCTATTGTTTCTTATTTTATATTTAATATGTAAATTCTGTATATTTTATATTTAAATTGAAAAAATAAAATTTTATCCTTTCTTCAGCTGGACTAGGTGAATTTCGAATAAGAGATCTTAATGATGAAATTAACAAATTATTAAGAGAAAAAGGACATTGGGAATCTAGAATTAAAGAATTAGGAGGTCCAGATTATTTAGTAAGTTTCTTGTTGCTTTATATAATTTCTAATTGAAAAATGCTTAAATCCTATTATCTGATAAACCAAAATGCTAATCTTTAGGTAATACAGCCTCTCTTTGACTTACGTAAATTTTACTAGAGGATGACACAGATATATATATTCATTTTGAAATGAACCTAACACTGTTACTCTTACTCCAACCTGTAATTTTTTTTGAACTAATGCCATTTATTATTTATTAATTTCAGTTACCATGCCTGAGTGGTTAGTTGAACATCGCGTGTTCACGTACGGTTTGTATGTGAGAGGCAGCAATACTGTTGTGGCAGTTCAGAGATCATTCTGCCATCATTTCAATGTCATCTGACACAGAGCAGTCCCACCCTGTATATGTAAAAAAATTCTCATAATTTTTTGAGATACAGAAAAGAAATTGTAAGTTACTGTATATAATAGTATAACTTACAATTTCTTTTCTGTAGTATGTTAATAAATAAGCAAATAGAGTTTTACAGATAAAGTGAAACAATATCACCAGGAATATCATAATATCTACTTTTGATGATGATTCTCTAGCAATTATATTATCATAAATTTCTTATAAAAAAATTGAGAATAATTACAATATTGTTGCTTGCTTCTAGTCTACATAAAATTTTATTGTATTAAATGAATAAAAATAAACAAAGTGAGAAAGTACACAAGTTTTTTTTAATAATAAAATGCAAAGTATTGTTTTACAATATATAAAAATTTCTTTTTTGATTTATTTATGTTTTATATATATTTTTGTTTATGTATCATATTAATGGTGCAGTATCATTGCATCCAATGTTGTCTCCCTTATAATAAGGAAACAAGATGGCTCCATTTCATCATGAAAGTGAAATCTAGCCATAGAATATTTGATTCAGAGTTTTTTATAAAAATGTACTTTTGCAAAAATCAAGTTACATAAAAAAACTTCTCTCCCAATTATTTGTGTAAATCATAGAATTCTATATAAAAATTGAATTAAAAGCAATTGAAGAAATGTAATCCCAAAATTCATTGTCCATTTTGGTCATTATTTTTATTTCATGAAATAAAAAAATGATCAAAATGGACTGAAAATTGGGATCACACTCTTCAATTGCTAATTACAATTCTTCATGAAGCTTACAAATTGTTGGAACTTGTTTCTTTTTAGCATATAACTTATTAATTATCCTTCTTAATAATATTTTGTCAAATTCAATTCTTCAAAATGGATTGAATGCATTTTGGGATCACACTCTTCAATTTTTAACAAATTTTTATAAAATTTTAGATAATGAATAATTGCAATAAATTATAAATATTCAAGGAATCACAAGCAGAAGTAGCAGAAATTAGAAGTTTAAAATTACAAGTATTCCCTGGTAAATAATTGAGACAAAAATTCTTAACAAAAAATCTTTTTTCCTTAGACCCTTAAAAGAATCCTAAGAATCTTAATTCCTTATTTCAATGACACACACTTCCTGAACAATGTGTAATTATATTAGATTCTGAATAACTTTTTCTAAATATCTTGCTATCCCCAGCATGCCAACTGTTATATTAATTCATTCTACATCATCTGCCATGTAACTCAATGAAAGCATTGGTCCTCTGTGATCTATGTCACATGTTAATATATAATTCATTTTTTCAATTTTTAAGGAATTTTATAAACAAACATAGGTAATCAATTAATGATCCATTATCAGGGTAATCTCACAATAAGATATAAAGAAGAATAAATCATTCACACCTATTTACCAGATATGAGACTATATTTAAGATATGTCAATGATATCATAATAATATGGAAAGAAACTCGCAACACTCAAAATTTTATTCAAGAGTTTACAGACAATATCCTAGGCCTAATCTACAGTTAGATCAACTGTCAAAAAATGAACTACATTTCCTTAAGACCAGAATACATTAATAACAATTTATAAAAAGACATATATGCATCAGTATATATTCTTGGGATCATTAGACCAAGGGATTTATTAAACCACCTGCTTATATAAAAAAAATTGATATTTAGAACTTTATTTAAAAGAATTATAATACATTGCAACACACCTCAATCAAAAAATAGTTTGCAATTATAATCAACCAAGAATATAAACATGACTACACTTTCAAATGCTTGAAGAAAATATACAAAAAAATTTGAAATAATAAAAATTGCCAGTCAATAATCGAACAAGGATTTCAAACAACAGTAGAATACTGGACAATAGAAGAAGGTATACCAATAGTATTGTGGGACCCGATGATGGTACAGACAGGCGTTTGGCCTTGAGCAGTGTATAGCACGAGTAAGGACGGGTGATGAGTGCTCGGCAAATCAACACAGAGACTACATTCATCAAAGAATAACTTCCTTTATTTAGAGAGAGATCTCCATCACAGAAAATTGTGATCAATGATACCCAATTTAGAGAAAGAGTATGTTAATACGTTACCTTAGTACATTGTTCTGTAGCGTTGACCAGAAATTCACAAATTCAGTTATTGTCCGATAATACCAGCGATTTGTGGTAACAATAGCCTTTAGTCCTTAATTTACAGTCTTTAGTCTCTTTTGTGAAAAATGGAAGCTATTTCACACACTAAAAAGATATTTACCACTTTTGACTGTAAACAGTCAGATTGACAGACAACTAGCTGCCGGTTAGCACTGGCCGGTAGAGTTGACCCAAATGGCGATCAACATTGCTACTTCAGCAGGAGCCATAAAAATTCCTGCAGATAAACTGTCTGCAAGAAGAGTTGGAGAGATTCCGAGGACAAGCTATACTGAGCTTGTAGGTCCCTTGAGAAAAGCTGAGAAAGTCAGAGAGCCTCTCGAACACGTGTCGTGGGACACACGTCATGAAACAAATGAATATCGCACAAGTACTGAGAAACAAGCCCTGATCGAGGGCGGCATCGACTCTTAAATACCCATGACCTTTTCTGACCTTTTTCCTGGGGAGAAGAATTCAGATGCTTACTTCTCGGAACATTTGCTGAGCTAGGTGTCGGTTTCTTGACTGTTTGTCTAACACCTGCTCGTAACTTCCCCCGTGATTTATTTGTATTGGGGACAAAAGTCCATCAATTGATCGAAATACAACCTGAAATGTCATTGTATTTCTTTTGCGTTTGTTTTGACAGAGCATTTCTCCTCTTTCTCCAAATTCCTATTCTCTTCTCCCCTTTCTTCCTTCTTTGAC
Source organism: Olivierus martensii (assembly GCA_000484575.1). Lineage (NCBI taxonomy): Eukaryota > Metazoa > Arthropoda > Arachnida > Scorpiones > Buthidae > Olivierus > Olivierus martensii. The sequence continues at coordinate 26,612 of AYEL01013088.1, read as the reverse complement.
CTATTTATGACGGAAGGAGACGGGGAGGGGATAAACCACATATAATTCGAACTCCAATTCCCCACAATACTCCTCACTTTGAAAAATGATCTATCACCTTGTGTGATAGATTCATTTTACATATTAACTTAAGATATATAAACATATATAAAGATATAACATATATAACATATATAAAGATATTATTAAGATTATATAACATATATAAAGATATATAACAGTAAAGCATTTTTCATTTAAATATACAATAGTCATATAATATAAAATTAATTCATAAATCAACTAATCATTTCAATTAAATCATTGTCCCGACCAATTATTTCTCTCTCTCTCTCTCTCTCTCTTTTATAGATTCGCATGAATGTGAGTTGTGATCGGCATATGTATATTTGTGTGACAAACATGACACAACAACTCTATTGTAAAATAGGTAAATTTATTGAATAAAACAAAATTAGCAAAATATAATTATATAAAAACAAAATTTTGTTAATTAGGTAAGTATAATAGAGGTTTTAATAATTATGATTAGATATGAACATATATTTACACTTGTCTTTCTATACAGTGCAAGTTATATAAATATATAAAATATTCCATAGAACCTTATATCTTATCATACCAATAACAATTTTCATTAACAGCATTTAATGGTGTTGGTGAACGTTGTGTGTGTGTGTAAAAAGGTCGTTGTCCCTAGCAACTACATGGTTGTTAAGACTTAAAGATCCATTTATTAACTCCTTGTTTTTCTGTTAACTCTTTTTATTTGTTTCGATTTACTTCACGATATAATTTATTATTTGTTCCATTTTCTCTCATTTTTATTTTTATTAATAAATTCTTTATTTCATGCCTTACTACTGAAAGTTGCATCTCATATTTAAATATTATATATATTTTTCTCTTTTTACTGTGTACCTGCTTGTGTAGTGCGCACTTGCATTCATTTTGGTGATCCCTTTTGAAACGCACACCTGTCAGCATACCTACTTCTGCTTTGGTACCTGGTCATACTATATATATATATTGTTGTTTGTGTGTGGCTTTTCTGTATCTGCTCCAGTTGACCCCAGTGTGAGGTTGGTGGTGAGACATTGGCCTTACTGAGCCTTTTCTTAAGTCTCTACCTCAGCGCCTCAGTTGATGGGCTCTTACCATCTGCCTGAGTTACACGGTAGGAATATTCTAATTCTTGTCCCTACAGGGGATTTAGATTGCCTTTTAGTTGCTTCTTACGACACGCAGGTTCACAGTAGGCATATTCTATTTCTCCAGACCTACAGGAGTTATGGATAACCCTGTCCAGATCCATTCGACGGGTTCTTACCACCCATAGGATCACCATGGTGGGTTTATTCTTTCCCCAAGCCCACAGGGGTTATGTTTTTCCTATGTCTTTTTCTATGTCTGTATTTATTTATTTCTAAACTGTCTATTTATATTATTTGAAAATGAAATTGTTTAATTTTAAATCATAACCGTTATTATTATTGTCTAACTATTCTCCTTGAGATCCTGGAACATAATGGGAGCAGGGAGAACCCATTCCACCTCCGGAACAGATCCTTGACCGTGCAAGGTGTAACTGTGGTCAGCCTGAGGTTGAGAGCTCGTACGAGGGACTTCTTCGAACTGTTCATCGCAAGACCCAGGCTCTGGCTTCAGTGAAGAAAACAATAATTTGTACCAATAGTCAATAACCTGCTCGGGACTCCTCTCAGATATGGGATTGGATCGAATGCAACTCTGCTCTGATCCTCCCACCTGTTTGAACTCCATTCGATCTATTGCTGGTTTTAGTTGGTTAGCATGCATCAAAATCTTTTTCTTAATTTGTATGTGTTCGACTACAAAATTTACTGGACTAGTCTTTTCGACTATCCGATACAGTGGACTGTATCTAGGATAAAATTTTTGTCTTACACCCAGTGGTATATAGACTTTATTGACAAGTACTCTATCGCCAACTGCAAGTTTAGATGGTTTCGTTTCTGTTACTTTTGCTACTGTTATAGTTTGTTTTACGTGTCGTAACTTCACTTTGACATCGGTGAATAGTTTTCGCTTCAGTACAGCAATTACTAGCCTGTAAACCTGAGCATTTGTCATTTTTATTGCCCTTCTGCTTGTTTCTGTTATGGGCAGTTAGCTTGTAACAGTTTTTGTTGTCTAGCCCTCTTTACGGTTACTCGGTTACATGTTTGACTGTTAAATGTCACCTGAGTACCATTAGTTAAAGTAATTTTTAAATCATGTAACAATATGACTAGATGATGCCTAATAATTATATCACAACCCAGTATACCATCACTCGGTGTGGTGATATGTGGATTGAACACACAGCAAGCATGTTTGAATTGTAGCAGACCTATTTGAAATGTGAATTTATATCTTCTGTAAGTTTTTATTAAATGTCCCATAACACTACATAATTCTAGGTTCTGATTATGATATGATAATTGGAATTTACCTAAAATATTTATAAATTTTCTTGACAACAGAGTAACCTTTGTTTCAGTGTCAATCGTTAGATAGTATTGGCTGTCCATTTACCAAACATTTTAAACTAGGTTCTGCATCTATAGACGATTTTATATCATGAAACTCTCTCAATCAATTGATGTCATTTTTTATTACAATTATTTTGTTGTGGTCTTTCCCTAACTGATATAATAGTGTGCACAGTCTTTGGCTATCTATTAACTGATCTATTAACTTGTTTATCAGTGGATTTATCCCACACTTGTCGCAAATTCGCACCTTTTTGATTCTGATGGCGAGTTTTGCCCTGAGATTTCTATTGAGTGAAGTTGCTATTTTCCTCCCAATGAACATAGTGGTAGCTGAAAATGTTTGTCTACTCGCTGCACGCCAACGTTCTGACACCGCGAAATTTTCGCCATAGATGTTTTTTGATAATTTTGAGGAGCTGGAAAATGATGTTGATTTAACCTATTACTAAAGACATTCCATATTGTGGCGACACATGGTAATTCGGCTGTCTGACTCCCAATATATTATAATAATGCTATGGTGAAGGCGGTTCATAATACAAAGTTTCTTGATTTCTAGCTGTTCTCTTGGCTGTGAGGACTTAGGTGATTGTGAGTTTGTATCTTCTCCCAACATAGACTCTAACCTATCAAGTCTATCATTGAGTCGCTTGATTGCTGTTTGTAGACTGAGAAAGCTGATAGAGTTTTCTATGAGATTTCATAGTTGGTCAAGATGTTTGTAAATTTATAATCATGTTAAAATTAGGCAATTGTATTAGTGAAAACATTTGCAATGGACACTATACGTTAACAATCATTTGTCTGAATAACAAATTAGCAAGTGTAAATTAAACATCGATTAGACTAAAGAGTAGTAATAAAACAACAAAAGAAGAGTGATAGACATGAAAAATACAAAAAATAACTTGCATGCAAGATGATTTTGAGCCACAAGATGATATAATTTTAACTTTGTAAAGTCCAGTAAAAGTAGTGCCAAGCGAAAGAGGATCAATAAATCAGCAATCACAAAAAGAACAGGATTCAAATTGGTGTTATATTTGAGATAGATTACTATAATAATGTCTACTTATTAGAGTTGACAAGCCAACCTGCAACACATAATTAAATGCGCAGTCATCAGTTCCATTGTGTTAAAGATTTGTATAAAATTATATGTATTCTGAAAATGATACTGATTTCACCCCTGATTCTTTTATGAATTTTGATCTATAAGTTGTCTCTTTCGTTTGGTAATATTTTGTGGGTTTTACAATCATCGCAGTTATGCCCAAAATAACGTATCTGAATGACTTTAGATCCACATGTTGTAACATCATGCTTTCATGTGAGAAAACAACTGAATTTTCTCTTTCTAACCTGCACTGTCATTTTAATGACATCAGGAAAGTTCAGTTTAATAAGTGAGTAGCTGATCTTCAATCAGTTTAAGTAGATATTCTCTCCAATCTGCTTGGTTGGCATAACACTGTAGACGAAATAAATTGATTCTAAAATTTTTCTAAGAGACATCCTCATTAGATTCTAATCTGTAATCACGTGTCAAAATTAGACAGTTCTATTGGTAAAAATTCCCATAAAGACTATACGTCGTCATCGTTCTCCAAGCAACAATTATAACACACATAGATTAATCATTGCTAAAACTAACTGATAGTAATAAACAGGCAAATAAAATACATACTAGACATGAAAATCCAAAAATAAGTTGGGTACAAGAAAATTTCTAATCCAGATAGATTATAGTTTTATTTGTAAATACTCTCAAAGACCTCACTGTTATTTTTCTATATTTATACATTACCAAATATATTAAAATATATTTATTATCTGTCAGATTCAAATACATAAAGGATATGTAAAAATGAAGAAATATTTTCAGTTGTATTTGTAACATCATTAAAGTATCTCTTGGATGATAATTATACATTAAATCATTAAAGTATCTCTTGGATGATAATTATACATTAATTTAAAAAAATCTGTAATGTTGCTAAGAAATAAGGCCACAGCAGATTGATTATCCAGTAATGCTAAATTAATTGTTGAGAAATTGATTGGGAGGAAACTAATCAATGTGTCAAGTTGGTGAGCATGCTTTAATTCCTGGAATGATTTTTAAATCAAGTGATTATGATTTTCCATTTGAATGGTGAATAAGTTCCCAGTGAAATCAGAATATGGAATCACATTAAGATTCAAGACGAATCTTTGAATTCAATTGGGGTTTATTTAAAAAATGTATTTTCTCATTGTTAGTTATATATTGCAACATCACCAGCGAGTGCTTCAGATAATTTATAATTTCTTCTTTCTAGTAATCCCGAAACTTCTGTAATTTGATATTTTTACAGCTCTATAAGCAGGAGTATATCTTTATACATTACACTCAAATTTTATATTACATACTTTTTATTTGGTTAATTCAAAGCACTTTCAACATATAGCCCTCTTCAGTGGTACAAACTCTAACTAGTTATAGAATCTAAGGAATAGTTATCTAATGATGAGATTAAAGGTTTTATAACTAGTTAAAGTTTGTACTGCTGAAGAGGGCTAAGAATATGTTGAAAGTACTTTGAATTAACCAAACAAAAAGTGTGTAATATAAAATTTAAGTGTAATTTATAAAGATATACTAATACTCCTGCTTATAGAGCTGTAAAAATATCGTATTAGCAAAAAGCAGTGTACGGGATTTTATAGCATAATTCTGTAATTAATTTTTGTAGAGAAATAAATTCATAATTAATAAGACAAACTTTGTTAATAATAAAGAAATTTTGCCTGTCAATCACCACCATATTCTTTTATTGCTGGTGTAGCTACAACAGGTTTACTAGTATGAATAATATTTCAATGGGAAATTTTCTTTTAAAGTTTCTTTTACATTTTTATGATAAGTATGAATTTATATCAAAATTGAAATCATATCAAAATACTTCAAGAAACTACTGCTTATACTTAATATAACAGTTCAATAACAGCACAAACTAGCAGTCAAATATAATACACTTTATTAGTTATAGAATCGCTAACGCTTTCGGCTGGTAAGCCATCTTCAGAATTTCGCCTGAAGATGGCTTACCAGCTGAAAGCGTTAGTGATTCTATAGTTAATAAAGTGTATTATATTTGACTGCTAGTTTGTGCTATTATTGAACTGTTATTGAAATCATATATCAAATATATAATTTCAAGTTGTATTCCTTGAGTTATGAATATAATTTGTGCATAAGTTTTGTTTTTAACTCAGATACTGCTGTTATTTTGCCTCTAAAAATATTGAAATAACTTTATTGTATTTTGTAACATGTTTCACAGTTAGACCAATTAGAAGTTTCTTAATTTACAAATTTGAATCGGTTGAACAAATTTTCTTTGTTTGTATTTGTGTGTCCTGGGGAAACCTGAGAAATGGCACTGTTGCCAATGGTTTTTCCCTTGCTTAAATTTATTTATATACATGATTTGATTTTGTAACTTTCTTAATTTACATTATTTTATTTTAATTTCATTAAATTATAATGTATATTTTGTGCAATAAATAGTTCTGAGAAAAACATAGAAACTACTTGCTTAATACTACAATATAATTCAATACAGCTCTTTAGCAAGTAAGAAATTTTTATTCTGGCAGAATAAATAGAATAAAATGCCAGAATAAAAATTTCTTACTTGCTAAAGATCTGTATTGAATTATAAAATAGTTCTGAGTCTGAATGAAAAGTTCAGCTTATAAAGAGAAGGTTTTTTGGTGTAATTACCACCATCTTGAAATACTGCAATAATATGTTAACTAAGTTAACTGTAATTTTACATTATATTGATTGCTAGAGCAGTCTGCTATCATAACATTTAAAATTCTTGAAAAGTTTTTGAAATATTCTGAAATTTCAAAAAAAAATTTCATGTTTGTGAGTATGAATGTTTGTAACTCAAGGAGCACCTGTATTGTCTTAAAATACCTGATATAAAATAGTTATTTTATGCAATTTCATAGAAAAATATTTACTTCTTACAAATGCAAAGAATATTTTTCCATTTTTATTTTACCAATACAGATTTAATAGACTTTCTTAAAATTTTTCTAAAAGTAAAATTGAAATAGAACAGTTTTATAGTAGATCTAGTATAGTATTTGCTAGTTAAGAATGAGATAAATAAAGCAAATAATATGTGCTAACAAGGCTTTCTGGGCATTGAAAATTTAAAATCTCATATTTTTGTTTTTAACATTTTTTAGTTTTCAGTATTTTTAAGAAGAAAAACTAATCTGATCAACGGAATTAATTTTTGAAGCAGGATAAAAACACTAATTTATTATTAGATATATATAATATGCATTACATATTATAAGGAAAACAATTGTATTATTAGTATATGTAGTGTATATTATATATATCTAATAATAAAATTAGTGTATTTACCCTGTTTTAAGTGCTTGTTGTGATTTCTTGTGTTATTAGAAGCAGCAGAACTCAGTTGTTTATAGAATTAATTTTTGTTGGTCATTAATTGACTGGTAAATCATAAGTTGTTAATTGTTTAAACATATAATATTTATATCAATTTACTACTATTTATATATGATTTCTCAGTAATTTTCATAAATTTGCTGATGTATTGAAATTTATAACATTTCCAATACATTCATATATATCATTCAAAATAAAATAATTAAATTTTTTATAGCAATTTTGCAAAATTTCTATATTTGAAGTTTTTAGAACAAATTCCAGAAAAGGAGAATAAATCATGAATTCTCAAAGCATACTTTCAATTTTGGTATCTGCAAATTTAATTCAATATCAAAATATTTAGCAATATTGAGTTTTTTAATTAATTTTCAATAAAATTAATAATTATTTTTATTGAAAAATAAACTACATAATTGTAATTTATTGTTTAATTGTTTTGTGTAATTGTTAAAATTTTAATTAACTTTTTACAGAAAGTTGGACCAAAAATGCTTGATCATGAAGGTAAAGAGGTTCCAGGAAATAAAGGATACAAGTAAGTTTTATGATTAGATAAATATATTACGAGTATATAGATCTTTCTCATTTTATGAAGATAATGCATTCAATGAAGATTTTTGTTAGGCAAATATTTTTTAAATGAAAATTCAATTTTCGTTAAAACTCAATGTAAAAATTTTTGTTTGTATCTTGAAGCATAGAAAGTAAAATAAAATATAACTTATTGAACTAAAGATTTAAAAAAAATTAATAAAAGTACTTTTCAAACATTATCTATTATCTGTTACATAAAAGAACAATATAATTTTAATATAAAAAAATATAATTACAGTTTGAATGTAAATATACTATTAAATAAAATTAATTAATATGAGTTCTATATAAAGTATTATTATTATGTACAAGTAAAAAATAAAACACAGGGAAAATAAAAATATTAATGATAAGATTCATAAATATTATTTAAAAAACTTCCATGCTGTTAGAAAAGCAAAGATTACTGCAATTTTCTAATCATATTAGAGCAAAACTGTGTTGTAAATTTCCATATTGTACAGGATTTCCTGTATAATAATAATCTTGTTTTGTTGTATGATGTAATTTTTTCAATCTTATAGAATACTCATTAATCACTGTTTATCCTTGTATAAGTTTCTTTTATTTCATTTTTATTCCAAATTATAGCTTCTATAGTTATAAAAATGATCCATGCATACAATTATAAAGTTATGATTTTGAAAAAATTATTATACTGATAATTAATTAAACTTGCAAAATTTTTTGAAATTGAAAAAGTTAAATTCACAATACTATCAATATTTTTTCCTTACATGAAAATGAAATTTAATCACTTAATCAATTATTGTTAGACTGCTGAATTCTCATTGTGATTAAATTAAGAATAATCTGGGAGATAACCCATTAGTAACTAGATAATTTAGTGATCTAACACAGTATTTAACAAACAATTGTTGTGGATAGTATAGAAAAAAAAATATGCTAATAACTTCGTGACCAAAAGCTTAATATATATTTATGGTTTTATTTTTCTTAAATACAATATTAATATTATACTTATTTATTAATGAGAGTAATAGACATGAATCATAATTATTTCAAATATTTCATTAATTGCAATGTAACTAAGCTTTTGTATTTTTTAAACTCACCAAATTACAATAAAGCATTTTGACATCATATATATACAGCAATACCTCACATAGTCCGGTTTCAAATAGTCCGGGTTTCACTATAGTTTGGATTGTAATTGTTAATAAAATTTTTAATTTACTTTATTTTTTTAGAATAAATATGAAATATAAGTGTGGTTGCTACTTACTACCTATATATGACTTGAATAGCCACTATGACGAGCTGAGACAAGCAGGCGGTTGCTTCAGTGTTGCCAAATTTATCTGAGCAATGTTTGTTACAGTGCCTGCCTCTCAAGTGCAATGTCATCAGTTGTTTATCGCAAATGCTTAATTGAGTCATTGAATGGGAACGAATACTGGGCATATCAGCATTTGTGACTCATCAGCCCGCGGTGGCCCAGTTCAAGTGGGAATCTGTCTTTACATAGAGCGTCGCTTTGAGTTTGGCATGGCGCCGAGCAGTTGACTTGGAGAAAGCAAATGCGTTCACCTGCTGGGTGAACCCTCTCTATTTGTCTTTATGGGCTCGGATCCACTTTCTGTCCCCTTCTGTCTATTATAAATCTTTATAAAAGATTTCAATGTTTAATGCGTATGAAATAATTATTAATGTAAGAATTTATGATTTAAAAAAAAAAAAATATATATTATGGAGCAAATGAAAATTTTTGGAACCAATTATAATTTTTCCCATAGGTTACATACCTCGAATAGTCTGATTTCAATTAGTCTGGTAAGAAAGAGGAACCAATTAACCAGACTATGCGGGGTATTGCTATATTTACAGTATATCATACAAGAAAATATTTGTTAATTCAGGTATATTTGTATACATATTATAAACAATCAATCAACTTATAGAAAACAAATTTCAGTAAAATTTAGTTAATTTGAAGTTATTCTCTGAAGACCCACTAGCACTCAGAATCCTCATCATTGCCAATGAATTTGACCAAATCCTGTTCCTTTGCAAGAACAGTTACTGATGAAGTTGGTCATTGCAGGCTTAGTATTAGGACTCAAAGTGACCCCAATTCATATTGATAGAGAATAACTCTGGCTGAAAGCACAGAGTTCTATTTGTAGATTTATTATCCTCAGAAGAAAGAACAGAATTACAGATCTAATCCTCTTACTGGCATTAGAGATGCTGGCAAAGGGCCCAGAAAAAGCAGATTGGAAAATATACCCAGCTGTTGAAAGCCACTAGTAATACTACTTTCCCTTTTAGCTCTAAATGATGGATTACTCAGAGAGTTATCTTTCAAAGATCTGTTTTTAAGAATCATACAAATCTAAAAACTGGAAGGAAAAAAAGAAACCATTTGATTATCCTCTAAAATAAATGAAAGGCTAAATATGACAAGATTTTGCCTGGTACCTTGGAAGGATCATTCATAGTACTGCATCTTTTGCTACCCCAATACCACTCAACCATCAGCACAAAATCTTAAACCTTAGTTTTGGTAAAACAGAACTCCTTTAACCAAGAGAAGGAGCCCAAACCTGATCCCCCCACCTTCATTGCCACCTCTATAATGAGGATGCAAAGTTGGAATTATAGAGGGGATATATAGGTAATTTTTCTTGAATAATGTAATGCATGAGTAAAATATTATTGAAGTTTGTGCCAATAACTCAATAAAAAAAGTAAAATAAACATAATTGTAATGAAAAAACATTAAACTTATGTTTATTATTCTATAAATACTGATTTTATTTTTTAGATATTTTGGTGCAGCTAAAGATCTTCCTGGTGTAAGAGAATTATTTGAACAAGAACGTGAGTATTTAAAAATTTTGAAGTAAAATTAATATTTTATATAAAACTTACTGTATTTATTTACTTACACTTTATTTGTTAACTAGCTCCACCACCTCCAAGAAAAACTCGAGCAGAATTAATGAAAGATGTTGATTATTCATACTATGGAAGGCGTGATGATGATGATGGTATTCTCATACCATTTGAACATGAAGAAGAAAAAAAAGCAATTCTTGAAAAAGTTGAAGAATGGAAAAAACAAAAGAAATCTCAATTATTAGATAGTGATTTTAATATTGATAAACAGTTGGAAGATATTTATGCAGTTGAACCAGAATCAATGGTTATTATTATTTATTTTAATCAAATATATAAGTTTTTTGCATTTTTAATTCAAACACTAATTTGAAATTTTATTTTTTTAACACTATTCATTGTGTTTTCCTTTAAAACTTCTAATCCAAAATGAAAAATTACACAATGATGTCAGATTAGAATTGAAAAAAATTTTATTATTATAAAAATTAATCATTTTCATGTGTTATAAAATACAGTCAAATCTCGTTTTAAATTATTTCAGTTTATGTCATTTTTTACTTTATGTTGGTTATTTGTTAATAGGAAAAAATAAAAGTCTACTAAAGGCTGGATTTCGCAGGCATAAAATGTGATGTAATTATGCCAATGTATTACAGCCAGTGTTTATGATGTCACTTCCACTATATATCTAGAAGCTGTGTCTTTACACTGAAGTTGACTTTTGTTCAACTTTCTCTGCTGTGTACAAGAGTACAATGATTATTCATTATCGAAGTATGAGTTAGTTGTTGAAACTTTGTTGTTCTCTAAAACAATATATGTCACACATTCATGCAGTTCTTTTAGATTTTGAATTTTGCATCTGCAAAACCATAACATTCAATAAATTTATGAATGAATCATAAATAAAACAATTCTTAAATATATAATAATTATATAATTCATAAATATTATATAATATAATAATTATATAATTCATAAATAAAACAATTCTTGAGTTTTGCTATCCATGCTGAATCAACTAACTTCAAATGATGTTACAGTAATTGTCCAATAGCTAAACAATGTAGTTTATTTATGTTGCATTGTACACTTTTGGTTTGAACATCGCTATGCCTAACATTTTGTGTACGATGCATTTACATCAGCATATTGACACCACATTTTACTCCCATAAGATCCAGCCTTAATATCTGTTTATGCAATTTTACATTAGGTCAGTCAGCAAACATATTAAAAACTCAGAAAAATTTAAAAAATCACCTGTTTTGATAGTTTAACTGATTAAGGTGTTGGGATGATAACCTGAAGATCCTGATTTGTTACCAGTCCGAAGCAAATTTTTAATTTCAGGAAAATAATAAAAATTATAGTTTAATTATTCATGATCATTCATAATTAATATACAATTGTTAATTTGGCAGTTTAATTCTAAAATAGGTCACTAGGAGTAAAATTTGGATAGTTAGGAATATTTGGATATTGCATTGTATATTAAATGAAAATAATTATAAGGAAAATAAGCAAAGTTATAGTTATCCTTATAATTTTTTCTAAATTGATTTATTTTCATTTTCATAGAGTGATGATGATGACGAACAGCTAGCAGGAGAAATTGAATCTCAATCCAGATTTATTGCTCATGTTCCAATTCCATCACAGAAAGAAGTAAGATTTAATATAAACATATATTTTATTACTTTCAATATAATGCATAGTGCAGTAGATTCTTGATTTATGCAGTTGATATGCCCAAAAAATTTCCACCACAAGTCCAAAAATGTTTAAATTTGATATACATTATTGATATAATATAAATTTGATATTCTTAAAATATCTTCCAAAAAAACAATGTGATCCAGCTTTATTAAGATCTATATGCCATCTTGTTGTCCACAAATCATACTTCCAGTTCGACAATAAATTCTACTTACAAAGAACTGGTGTACCGATTGGAAGTCCTTTAGCTGGAATACTAGCAGAATTAGTCGTGAGACATAAAGAAGAACTAATACTACCTCTGATTAGTAGAAGATTAAAATTGTATAAAAGATACGTAGACAATATTTTGGTTATAACTGAAGAATCTAATTATATAACAGATTTTGAATCTAGATTTTCTGATCCAGCTTTAGGTTTAGATCTAATTAAACAAAGGGAAAACAATAAACAAATAGTATTTTTAGATATAAAAATCGAAATAATCCTAGGTGAGTATGTCTTATCTATCTATAAAAAAGATACTTATGTCCCTTTATTCTTAAAAGCAGATGCTAAGGAACCATGGCAATATAAGATGGCAGCCTTTCGAGCCCTGTTACAAAGAACTCTTACACATTGTACGACAGTTAAAAGCAGAGAAGAAGAAATTAACTGGATTGAACAACAAGCGATCAAACATGGTTATGCTAAGAATACTATCAAGCATTTATGGCAAAGAATTTCTAGACCTAAGGATAGAAAAAATGATTCTAATGAAATTGTGGACAGAAAAACATACTCGTTAGATATTAATACAGTTACATTGAAATTTAAAAGAAAATTAGAAAAGATAACGGGCCAACGTATTGTGTTTAACCGAAGAAATACTTTATTTAACATACTGAGGAACGATAAAGATAAACTAAACGAATCCTATTATCCAGGGGTGTACCAAATACCTATGCACGATAAGGACAATGACAGTAATTATAATTATATAGGTTACACAGCCCGTTCGCTTAAAAAACGTATTCCAGAACATATAAAAGATATACAGAACAAAGCCTCTACAACTGCACTTGCTCAACGGGCTCTCATCTCTGATCTGGATGTTAAGTGGAAAGAGGCCAAAATATTAACCAAAGAGCATGATCCAATGATAGGGAGGATTGCTGAAATGCTAGCCATCTATACTAAACGCAATACAAGTGCGAAACCAATCAACAAACTGGATCCCGCTACTATAAGTAACGTTTGGAAATGGTGTGAAAACTAACTAACCTTTATTTATATTTAAATGTTAAATGTGTTTTAAATTTAACCTTTATGAGTCTTGTTATTTTATCCTTTTAAATTTGTAACTCATATTTTAATTCTTTAACATAATTTATGATATTTTATTGTATATTTTGTTTTAAACAACTTATATTGCGTTGCTATAGCAACGTTATTTTCAAATTGTAAAACGAAAAAACGTAGCGTTCTTTAGAACAATTTACTGTAATTCGTTAGTAGCTGAAGAGGATTCTAAAGAATCGAAAGCGCTACTGCTTTGTATTTTGAATAAATTTGTTTATTCCTGTCTTAGAGCTGTTTTTTGCTATTATTTTAATTTGACGCTAGACAGAGTTATATATTTGTTTATTATTTTGATATACATGAATGGCTATATTAATAAATGGAATGGCCACATGAAATTTATGAGCATACTTAATGTATAGATAAGAAAATTTAAGGCAATATATGATATTTTTGCAAAAAAGTAAATTGAATATCTTTAATAGAAAATTCATTGAAGTTTACATATGTTTTATGGAAATTCTAACAAAAATAGACTTATGTACCTGTATATCTCTGAAATTGCATAACTTGAAACTATCTTATTATTTCAAACTTAAATGGATAATAGATTGAATAGATTGAACAAGATCATGTATCCATAATTATTGTTTTGAGATAGTTCCTCTGTTTTCAGTTATGTGGATTACTTTTGTCCACTTCAATTATTGCTAATTAATATTAAAATCCAAACAATGATTTCATCTCAATGGAACTATCACTGTATTAAAAACTTTTTTAAATAATAATGTAATGCAACATATTATTAGAAAAGATTTCAGATTTTGTAGATTGGAAGCAGGGATTAATTGAGTGGAAATTTATTAGGCATAAATGAAAACTGAAGATTAGTAACTGAGAAAAATTGATAGCAATGATACCCTGATACTTGGAGCAGTTTTTAATAAAAAATGTTTAAAAGATGCATGGGCAAACAGTAATTAGGAGTATAGAATAATGATGAAAAGGCTGAAATAATTGACAAATATTTTAATTTTTAGTATAAAAATTAATAGTAAAAAGAGTAAATAAAGAAAAAGAATAGATTCTAATATGTATATATTTCTGCTTGATAATACTGGACCCAACAAGTGCAAGATAATCAATGAAATGGTAAAAAAATATAAGAAATCCTGACTATCTTAAACAAAGGGAGATGACTTTAAATAATACAATCAATCCCCAACATACATAGATCTATATGTTAATTTTAATTAGGGCTGGGCCTGAACCCAATCCCTCCTGAAAAAATGAAGGTGTGGGACTTGAAATTGAATCTGGATCCTCCAAAATGGTAAACAACTGTTTTATCATGTGACTTATGTGCTTATTCTTTACTATAACTATTTTTAATGTTAAATATTTATGACCCACTAGTACTCTATTTTATGTGAAGTATCCTTAATTTATTAATTAGTTATCCAAAGAAAAGTATTTTATGTGAAAAGAAAAATTAACTGAGAGATAGACTTTTAGGTTCTTTGAAATATATTTTGTGTTATAGGCAGTCCTATTATATAGGTGGAATCACATTCTGCAATACTCTACATAAACTAAATTTACATATGTCAAAGCATGTGTTTCTATAACATATGCTTTAACATATGTAGATTTGATTTATGTAGAGTATTGCAGAATGATTCCACCTACTACCTATGTAAATCAGGGACTGCTTATAACACTAATATTTCAAAGAACCTAAAAGTCTCTCTCTCAAATAATTTTTCTTTTCACATAAAATACTTTTTAAATTAACCAAACCAATTCAGCCAAACTTCCCCTGGCAGACAAAGTCTAAATTAAATTTTTTCTAACGATTATTTTTGAATTAAAGCTATGGTGCCACCATCTGTTGATTTATTGATAATAATTAATTAAATTAAATTTAGAATTTAATACTAAGGTGGCGCCATCTAGTAATTAATGATTATACTATAATTTTTAAATTAATTTTTCCGAAATAAAATTTTGCCATTGCACTGGACTCGAACTGGGATCTTTGGGATAGCACCCCAATGCTTTAACCAGTTGGACCATGGCGACCTATGGCAGAATTCCATTTCGAGAAGATATGGATTACTATGGAGACTTTTATCAGACAAAGCCAAAACTGTCTATATCTGCCATAGGTCACCGTGGTCTAACTGATTAAGGCATTGGGGCGCTATCCCAAAGATCCTGGTTTGAGTCTGGTGTGGTGGCAAAATTTTATTTTGGGAAAATTAATTTAAAAAATTATAGTATAATTATTAATTACTAGATGCCGCCACTTTAGTATTAAATTCTAAATTTAATTTAATTAATTATTAAATCAACAGATGATGGCACCATAGCTTTAATTAAAAAATAATCGTTAGAAAAATTCAATTCAGACTTTGTCCGCCAGGGGAAGTTTGGCTGAATTGGTTTGAAAGTAATTTAATTTGAAAATGTTAATCCCCTGATTAGTGTTGATATGAGTAAAATATTTTTCTTTGGGTGATTGATTAATAAATTAAGGATACTTCATTAGAGTAAGCCACTGACAGATCTTGTGCCTGTCTGGATAGGAGGAGGAAGTGTATAAGAAATTAGAAGAATATAAGAATACCCAACCAGTTTTGCCACTGGTTTTTAATAAGCTTTTCATTAATCCCAGTTTTCTTCAGAGAACTTGAATTGTTCCATAACAGTCATTGAGTATGTTCAAAATCTCAATTATAATCAGGATTAGTCATGGCAGTTGAAGGTATTTTTATTTATGGTTTACTTACCTTATAATTTTTAATTATTTAAACAATCTACAAGAAGTGTCATACGTGCTACAGACACAAAAACTTAAGTGCAAATAATAATAGAAAATAGGAATTGCTTTACACTGATGCTTTGTTATATATATATTCTTTAACTTCTAAATAAATTTTTAAACAATTAGATATATGTTTTTGTTATATGTTTTACATTTTGTAACAAATGTATCTCTAAATATGCTACATTAGTCTTTACTTTTTAAACAATTAAACATAAGCATTTTACATTATATAAAAAAATTTTTAAGCATAAAAATTAGAGATTTGCAAACATACAAATTTTTAAATCAAAGGGAAATTAAACTTTACAATAAACTCAAGTTTTTGAGTCAAGATTGAGTTTTATCTTTAATGATATTTTCAATTATGATAAAAGTTGAATTTTTCTTATATTGTGAAGGAGCTGTCTAAGTAAAGTCACCAGTATTGAGCCCTTGTTTATATTTTTATATGAAATTTAATAAAGTTAATTTACTAATAAATTCATACTTTTTCATAATTTATCATTAACAGTATAGCATTTTAATGATAAGTATTGAAGAGATAAATTCAACATTTATTATTTTGATAAGTAAAATAAAATAACAATAAAAATCTTTTTAAGTCAAATATTCTTAACTTTTGTTAAATATAACAAAAACAATAATAAAATAAAATATACTGCCACAATAACAAACTTTATTATAAGCACATCTAGTGAAATGCTCTCTAATCATAAAGAAATGTTGTAATAACAATGATTTTAATATGTCAGATTATAAAGTACCAGATATTTGGTATTTTGTAATCAGAAGTATTGGATTACAAAATACCAAATTACAAAATATGCCAGATTAAATGGGTTATACTGCAGTTCAAAATTTTCAAGCAGAGTTGATTTTATTTTAAAACTTGACTCAATTAGAGATTCAAATAGTTCATGCATCTCTAATATAAATGTATAATTCTAACCATTTTACAATATGATATCAAAACTTGCATGACTCTTGCCCTCCCTATATCAATGGCATAGCTAGGGGTGGGAGGTGAGGATAGTCTGCCCTGGGCGGCATTTTTAAATGTGTTCTTACTCTTATTTTTATTAAAAAAGTGTTTAAAAAATTTTTAAACACTTTTATAATAAAAATAAGAGTAAAATTATTAATTATTATGAGATTTAACAATTACAAACATCAATAACAAACAAAATAGATTTTGATATTATTATAAATGATTTTGCTAGTAAAAAAGCAAGAAAAATACATTTGTAATTTTGTATTTTGATTTATAAATAAAAGAAATAAAATTAGCTCTTTTTAAAACTTAATTTTCAAATTGTGTCTAAATAGATTTGACATATATTATGTATTTCACAAAGGAAAAATGGCAATTGACAGACTGCCCCAGGCAGCTAAAACTGTAACTACAGCACTGCCTTACATTATTTATTGTCACAAATCTACTATACTTTTCTTCCTTAACAGTGTGATGCAGTTTATGGATGCTGTCTTCACAGAGAATAATATTTCTTCCTGGCATTAAAGTTCTTTCAGGAAATTCAGGAAAATTTGCTTAATGAATATACACTAAACCAGTGGTTCTTAACCTTTTCAAAGTTATAGAACACTTTTGATTGTAAAGAAAATTTGTTGCACACTAAATCACTAATATCATAAACCAAAACAATAAATATGCATGAATGGGTATTTTACTAAAAATTATACATTACATATTACACATTAAATAACAGTAAAAAAACATTAATTAAAACAGCATATTTTCTTAAGAACTATAATTAATTATTTAAAAAAATGGAACATTTTAAAATCGTGTTTAATGCAATGCCTGAGCTAATTGTCTTTTGCAGATTTCAGCAATGTCAGGTCTAAAATGTGATAAATCTATCCTCATTTCATTCATGCGTTTTAATGTTCATTAATGTTGAAAAACCTAGCTCACACAAGTACGATGTCGAAAACTGTTGCAAAATCTTAGGTGCATTTGTGGGTGTGCAGATTTCAGCAATGTCAGGTCTAAAATGTGATAAATCTATCCTCATTTCATTCATGCTTTTTAATGTTCATTAATGTTGAAAAACCTAGCTCACACAAGTATGATGTCGAAAACTGTTGCAAAATCTTAGGTGCATTTGTGGGTAAGCTGCTTAATATTTATTCAAAAATGCAAGTTGAATCTTATCTACATCATAAAATGTGTACTGTGCAGTATGCTAAGTTCATTCAAGTAGGTCTAGCTTTTATAATTTTGTGGAACACTTGTAATGTGATCGCAGAATGTCAGTGTTCCACAAACACTGGTTAAGAACTACTGCACTAAACTGATAATAGGAAATGAGTCTCTCACAGACAAAACAGAAAGTTTTTGGTTGTTTAAAAAAATATTTATCTTCCAGCTGATAACTTAATAAAAATTTAAGCTCAGTAAGTTTCTATCGTATCCATAGCTGAAAAAGCCAAGCACTATCAAACTCAAATATTTGGCATAAGTGTACACTTCCGTTGATGATCAACAGAACGTAGATCAGATAGACCAGGGACTTCAGGAACCAGATCTTCTTGAGAGCGAAGTGGAGTGGGCAATGCGTTAGTTACCAAGCAACAAGGCGCATGGCATCGACGGGACCCTGCCGAACTGCTCAGGCCAATCCCAAGAGCTGCCTTGATGGCTCTTTGCCAGCAGATTTGGAAATCCTGCACGTGGCCAGCTGATTGGTGGCGATCAGTTTTCATCCCCATAAAGGGAAACACAAGGGACTGCGCCAATTATCGAACCATTGCCCTCATACCACACGCCAGTAAGGTTCAATTGAAGGTCATTCAGAAGCGACTGGGCAACGTCATTGATTGGGAACTACCAGACGTCCAAGAGAGATTCAGGCGGGGCTGGGGGACCCGCGATCACATTGCAAACCTTAGATGGATCATGAAAAGGCCAGAGAATACCAAAAGAAGCTCTACATGTGCTTCATCGACTACACCAAGGCATTCGATTGCGTGGAGCATAGCAAGCTTTGGGTCGCCCTGTGGGAACTGGGAGTGCCGGAACACCTGATCAGATTGATCAGATCACTCTACCAGAACCAGGAAGCTACTGTGAGAACCAGATATGGAGATACAGATTGGTTCAAAATCAAGAAAGGCATCAGATAGGGCTGCACCCTCTTCCCATTTCTCTTCAACCTCTACGCTGAAGTGATCATGCAGAAACTGGACCTGAAGGAATCCGAAGTGAGGGTGAAGATTGGGGGTCGGGCAATAAGCAATCTCAGGTTTGCTGACGACACGACTTTGCTGGCGGAAAGCGAGGAGGACCTGAGGTGGATGATCATGAAGCTAAAAAATGAAAGTGAGAAGATGGGACTTCAGTTGAACATCAAGAAAACAAAAATCATGACCACTGCCACCAAGGAAGTCCATACAAAAAGATCAACCACAAGGAGATCGAGATGGTCGACAGCTTCATCTTCCTGGGTTCCAAGGTAGACCGCAATGGCAACTGGTAGACCGCAATGGCAACTGGTACCCCGAAATCACATGAAGAATCATCCTCTTCGAGATGGTCGACAGCTTCATCTTCCTGGGTTCCAAGGTAGACCGCAATGGCAACTGGTACCCCGAAATCACATGAAGAATCGCCCTCTGGTGCACAGTGATGGTCAACATGGACCCAATTTGGAGGTGTAAGGACGTCTCAATCATCACCAAGTGCAGATTGGTACCGCCATTGTGTTTCCCTTTGCCACCTATGGGTGTGAGACCTGGATTCTAACAAAGGCAGACAGGAGAAAGATTGATGCGTTCGAACTGTGGTGCTGAAGAAGACTCTTGAGGATCCCCTGGACAGCAAGGGTCACCAATAAGTCAGTCTTGGAGTGCATCAATCCCAATTTTTCCCTGGAAAGCAAGATCACCAGGCAGAAGCTGACGTTTTTCGGTCATGTGATGCAGGGCAACTTGCTGGAGAAGGATGTGATGCTGGAGAGGATGAATGGAACAAGACCTAGAGAAAGACTGAAGACCCATTGGCTGGATACAATAAAGAAGGACACGAGCAAGAACATCGAGAAACTGTGGGAATTGGTCAGGGACAGGAAGACATGGAGGACATGACCCATGGAATAGCCAAGAATCGGACACGATTGAACAGCTAGGATTGATTGATTGATTGCATGAGTTGGACAGATTCTTACATTATCCAATTCTAAGATAAATAATCAAGATTTCATTATATTAAAATATATTACTATTAATGCATAGGCAAATATTAAAAAAATGTATACATTAATTTTGTCTATACTTCATAAATTCTTTTTACTAATATTAACTTATAAAAATGCTTGCAAAATTTCTACAGAATAAAGTTTCTGATTTTAAACTAAAAATGAATAAAAAATAAAAAATTTAAAATTAAACTTAAATTTTTTTATAGATTTTGTAATTGAGGTTCTTATATTGTATTTTTGTTGATGTGAATAGAAAAGTTTTTTCTGATTTTTCATAAACTTGATTCATTGTGAAAGTAATTATATATAGTCTTACTTAAATTGGAATCAATGTTATTAATGCCAGCAATAGGAAATGAGTTTCTCACAGAAAAAAAAGAAAGTTAAAGAAAGTCAAATTTTTTTTTATTAACATCTATAAAGGGCAATAGATATATAGATATTTATATATTATAGATGTTATAAAAAAATTTAGATTCCAATTTAAGCACATTTGGATCTAACAAGTACTGTACTAAAGTTATTTTTGATAGTTAATAAAAATAATAAATAAAAATCATAATTCACAAATTTTATTTACTATATTTTTCAAAGTTAAAAATATTTTTGTCTGCAGCACAAAATTGTACTTATTGGTAATTATATGCCTTTAAAAATGATAAATATATATACCATATTCATAAAAACATTAAAATAAAATATTATACAGGCATTCCCCGATTTAATAGATCCACATTTCCATAAAGATTCCCTGATTAAAAACAAAAATATATTGATTGTAGAAGATAAAGCTATAATGTAGAGATACAAAGCATTTCTCTCCAATTTCATCATTTATCATATGTATATGTGTTTAATAGGTTCATTAGGTTAGTTTTAGGTAAAAAAGCAGACCTGGATCGAGACCACTTCTGAAAAACTGAAGGTGTGGGATTCAGAATTAAATTCAGATCCTCCAAAATGGTAAGCAATTACTTCAGCATATGTACTTAACCTTAAAAGCTACAGGCAATCCCATCTTATGTAGATCTAACATAAACAGATCTGTACTTAGGATTATTTTTAGGTAACAAACCAGACCCAAACCTGGACCTCTCCAGAAAAACTGGAAGTATAGGACACATAATTGAATCCATATCCTCCAAGATGGTAAGCAACTGCTTTATCATGCAATTTATGTATTTATTCTTTGTATTTCTTTAGAGGGTTTGCAGGAGCTCACACAAATCATTTGTTAAATTTCTCTCTAATTGCAAGTCCCTTGTTCATTTTGTTTGCTTGTTTATTTATCCCAAAAAAAAAAAAACAATCTTGTGTGTCATAATCATACTTTGACTTATGTTAATCTTTCTCTTCCTCATATTTGCATATTTGAATGTACATCTTAAATAGTGGTAATCTGGTGATAATGCCCTTTGAAGCAAGGTAGGCAGGTAAGGATTTAGCATATAAAAGAGTTTTTGAAACATGGGAAGGGTAACAATTAGGGTCTCATGTAGTTTCATTTAAGTTCAATCAAATGCATTGTACATAATCTAAAATTTAAACAGGTGTTGGAAAATGCCATCTGTTTTCAATAAATTTATTGTTGGGTATCAAATTATTTATAATCAAAATGATGGGATGAAGTCCTATTGTTTAGTTTTTTGTTAAAAGATGTCAATAAGTAAGTTATTACTAAATTATTTTTAAATTTAAATTGAGGTCACTGAACCCAAACTGAATGATGCAGAAAGTAACTAGTGACTGATTGGCCAATGCTAGACATTGACACAAAAGTGAATGCACAGTGGATCTGCAAAAAAAGAAATTCATTTCACAACTTCAAAGAGCTTTTTTTGAAAAATCATCACTCGGCCTTAGAACATCCTAGAAGATCAATTGATATGGAAGAAGAAGAAAATAATATATTGTAGCTTCTGGCATAATTAAATTTACATGTTATTTTATGTAATTTCTGTGATATTTTCTGACTTTTTTTATATTAAAATGATTTTTATGCATGCACAATTATTTTGTATTTTCTGCTTTGTATTTTGTAAAAAGTAAAGCATTTAATTAGAATTTGATATTTTGTTTTTATAAGATAAAGCAAGAGCCTTTTGTTAAAATTTTCATAGCTCACTACTGATATTATATCATTGTGACATATGTAGTACCATATAAAGTATGCTCCAACATACATATGTTTTGACTTGTAAAATTTTGCAGAACAATCCATTTACATAAATCGGGGATTGTTTGTATTTGATTTTGAATAACTTCTTTCTTTAGAAATATTAATTTTGTGTGATAAATATTAAATGAAAAGAATATTCAAATTCATATTAGAAGACAATGTTTGCATATTTTTTCATTGTTATTTTATTAAGCTAATACTATAATCTAAACATTATATTTTACATATTTTGTAATATAAAAAATTTATAAATTAATTTTCTCTATTTTATATGATGCTTAAAAATATTTTTTAAATATCAATATTTAATAATGTAATAATAAAATGGATAAATAAATTATATTGATTAAATAAAAAACAATAAATTTCCCATATTCACAAAAGTTACTTTTTTAAAAATAACAAATACTAAATTCGCAAATATTGAACTAAATAATGAAAAGAATAAAGTTTAGTTCAAAGATGCCAAATCTATTATTTCTATGTAAATCTGCAAAGATTAACTACTTATTAGCAGTTAAGAATAACTTTATTCACAAATAATAAATGTTTTTGACTATTTATTATCTTCAGATTACAATATTGGAACATTATAAAAAAATCAAATATCTGAATGTAAATGGTTACTAAAGCAACATTCAAAATAATACAACATAAAACAGTTTAAAAAATATAAGATAATATATAATTTTATGGACAAAGTGATTAATATGGGTATTATTTATAATGCTCAACTATTATGAATAATGACAAAGTTAGGAATTTTTAAAAATTTTATTGTTTATCATAATTTATCACATTGATGGGTCAATATGAATATTGCTATCATATGTTCGGGAAAAGTGATAATGATATCTTTTCATCAGTATTAAAAGTGGTAGGGGTTGGAGAGGAGAGAAATGATCATTCCTCTGCTTTAAGTTGATTTTTATAATTTTATCATAATGTTGACAGAATTATAAAATTTTATTTATAATATATTTTGTTAACATTAATTAAAACAGTTAATAATACTTACGTTTCAAAAATATTCTAGTTGTAAAATTTTTACAAATTATTTTGTTATAAGCTATATGCAAAGGAATTGCTAAAATAAACTTATTTTAATAATTATTCCAATTATTATATAAATGTCTGTTGATCAATTAAAGATTTTTATGTAATTAATCATATGTAGATATCAGAGTTGCAGAGTCAAAATCGGAAGTTTTTGGGTGGAGTTAGAGTCGGAGTAATAATTTTAAACTGCACAGTCGGGAGAGTCGGATTTTTTTAAAAGGTAGAGTCTGAGTTGGATTATTTTGCCATCTGATTCTGCAACCCTGGATTGCAGAGTTGTAGTCGGATTTTTAAACTGTCCAGAATTGGGAGTTGGAATCGGACCTTATAAATTTTAGGGAGTCGAAGTCAGATTTTTTTTTAAAGTTGAAGTCAGAGTCGGAGTCGGATCATTTGCCATCCAACTCTGCAACCCTGGTAGATGTATTAAAGCATTAATTATCTAGAGCAGCGTTTCTCAAACTATGGGTTTGGGGTCGCGAAGTGAAATGCTGGGGTCGCAAAAATTAAATTCAAACACTTGAATTTCAGTTTATATGTAATTTCACAAACGCCCAATATTTAACGTATGATAGCATATGAATTTTCAGTGTAGTTGGCTGATTATGTTCATCTTAATAAGTGTGTAAATGATTTATGTACTTGTATGTTTTATTTCATATTTAATACCTGGGGTCGTGAAAAATCTCGTAATGAAAAATGGGATCGTGAATGAAAAAAGTTTGAGAAGCGCTGATCTAGAGTAATTGTTACCAGGATATCTGGATAATCAACACTTTACTGTAATATGATTAAATTTCTAAAATTTATTACAATGTCCACTTTTGTTTGTCATTATTCATAATATCCAGGCATAATAAATAATGCCCATATTAATCACTTTCTCCAGAACATATTAATAATAATAAGTTTATTTATTAATATATAAGATTTAAAAACTAAACAATTAAAAGTTTTTTTTAAGATAAGTGGTCATGACCGAGAGATCTGTCGATTTTCATATTGGTAGATCAGACATTTTATGTTTTTCAAGTGCATACAACCATGCTGGGGAAGATCTTGCACTGATCTACCATTAAAGATATATTGGTTCTTTTGCCTTGATAATATCTCTATTGATTCCATGATTGTAGCTTGTCTAGGTACCTTAAACAAATGCAAACATAAGTTTGCATTTGTTTTAAATTCTTGCTTCCATTTATTTAACCCAACCAACAATTTAAAACATTAATTGGCACTTTAATGTCAATACCATCAATTAGTGTTTATCCAACAATTGTAAAATATATGAATGGTGATTAAAGTTAACAGGCAGGACCGGCACTACCATTTAGGCCAGGATGCAGAGACTTGTTAAGACCAAGGGCCACATAAATAGACTCACAGTGGCTTGTAGGAGGGCCAACAAAAAAACTACAAAAGTTATATATATCATATCATGTTTATTAATTACATGTTACAAAGCAACATAATCAAAAGTAAACAAAGAATTTTTAATTGGATGCAGGGTATTGCATTGATTTAACAATTCTAAATTTTCATTAGTTAAGTGGCAGCGCATGTGCGCATGTATAATTTTTTAAATCATCTATTTCACACACATAAATACAGTAAAAATAATTTTTTTTTTTTCGAATGATTATTATTTTTTTCTTATCGCTTAAAAACATTATTATTGAACCACTGTAAAAATTATTTCACATCAGAAAAATATTATTTGCAAGTGCATTGTTCAAAACTACATATAATATTTCGTTGATTGTATGACTTGTTAAAATAACATGGGGAGGCGGACCGTCAACAAGTCAACAGAGGACCGCGGTCTGTGCATCCCTGATTTAGGCAAACTAGGCAACCGCCTAGGGCGCAAAACTTCAAGCTATGCTTTATTCATACTTTACTAAAATATCAAAATTAAATAGCGGTAATTTAATAGTGATTAGGTATCCATACTTTTTCCTCTCACATATCACACTATTTTATTATTTAATTCTTGGTTCTTTCCTTTCCTTACCATGATCGTGTTCCTTACCTAAATGATTTGAATTTACCGCTATTTAAAATTAGTTTTAAGATTAATATTTTAAAATGTTAACATTTTAAAATATTAAATTTCGGTATTTTATAACATTTTGTGTAAATGAATTATAACAGAAGAATTTTCAAATTAATTAAAAAAGAAAATAAAAAAAAGACACTGTTTTCAGAAGGATGGCTAAAAATCCCCCCAGGTTCATTTTAGCCTCGGGACTATATTAACGTGAAAGACAATTTTATTTTATTTAATGTCAATTATTTTTTATTATGTAAAGATTTTAGTTTATATGGGGATTTAATGTACTATTTTTTATTATTTAATAATTAGATTTTAGCGATTTTAGTTTATGTGGGGTATTTTCCAAACAATCTGTGGGGAAAGTAGGGATTTTCGGGGAAGGATGTGGGAAACGGGGAAGAAGCCGAGAAGCGTCTGACATGTGGCAACGGGACCGGTCCGAGGTTAGGTTAGTACATGGCAAGGAAACCTAGAATAAGGGAAACGGGGAAGAAGCCGAAAAGCGTCTGACATGTGGCAACGGGGCCGGTCCGAGGTTAGGTTAGTACATGGCAAGGAAACCTAGAATAAGAGGAAGGGAAACTCGCCGAAAGATCAAAGAAACGCGTAACCCCGCCAAGAGCAGCGCCCTCAAGTGGCTGCCAATGATTATTTAGCCGTTCACCATTTGGACTGTACGGTTGATTTACTTTTTTTGCTTTGGATTGTTAGTGAAAATATAAAATGTAATAAAATAATGTCCGAATCTTGCAGAAGAGTTTATGGAACTTGGTGTTCAGTCATAAACTGCACAAATTCTAGAAAAAAAAA
>AYEL01013087.1:0-23508 GCA_000484575.1 Olivierus martensii | reverse complement strand
GTTCTAATACTCTTATATACGGTACAGTTTTTTAATACTTTGTCTATTAAAATTATTAAAAAGTTTGGATATTAAGTAAAAATTATTTTCCATTTACAATTTATAAATACGCGTATACTTTTATTTAGATTTTTATTTTAAAGGATATGTTAAAATAT
This sequence comes from Olivierus martensii, assembly GCA_000484575.1. NCBI lineage: Eukaryota > Metazoa > Arthropoda > Arachnida > Scorpiones > Buthidae > Olivierus > Olivierus martensii. The sequence goes on along the minus strand of AYEL01013087.1, from coordinate 23,350 downwards.
TAGTCTTTTATATTATTTCGCTATATAATTTAAGGAGAGGGCACAGACAGTAGTTCCATACACTTGTATATAAAAAAAAAAAAAAAAAAAAACAAATTCGCTATATCGGAAGTTGAAATGAATCAAAATGTGATCGATTTTTTATCACCAAATGAATCATGATTCATTTGATTCACTTAGTGATTGAATCATTCTGATCGAATCACTCATTAACGACCCATCACTAGTTAGTAGACGCCAAGATGTGAAATAAGAGGCGCAGTTGTAAACTGCCTAGGGTGCAGAATTAACCTGGTACAGCACTGTTAACTGGATATTGTAAAACCTAGTAGTTTCATCGATTTTATACAAATGAAATAGGTATTAGCAATGGCGAAATAATTATTTTCAAGGAATCAATTCATTTGAATGAATCAGTCATATGATTCGATCTTTTAATTTTGAATCGAAGAATCGTTTTGGTTCGATGAATCTTGCTGACTGCGTGTGTAATTTATGTTTAGTATTGACTCAAATCATTCGAGATATCAAAAGACAAAGGAATCGAGATTTAATTAGAATCAAAATATTTGCAATTTGTAAAAATAAATGATTTAATTAAATGAATAATGGCTTTTCTTTTTGAAATGAGTGATTCAATAAAATGATTCAAAAGAATATGATACTGAAGTTTAAATTTCATGTTGTATGATTATAATATTACTGTAATATTCTCTTGTATTCATCAGAAGAGTTGAATAATCCCTTTATTGTTAGTCAGATTGGCTGATTCACTTAGTGATTGAATCATTCTGATCGAATCACTCATTAACGACCCATCACTAGTTAGTAGACGCCAAGATGTGAAATAAGAGGCGCAGTTGTAAACTGCCTAGGGTGCAGAATTAACCTGGTACAGCACTGTTAACTGGATATTGTAAAACCTAGTAGTTTCATCGATTTTATACAAATGAAATAGGTATTAGCAATGGCGAAATAATTATTTTCAAGGAATCAATTCATTTGAATGAATCAGTCATATGATTTATTGTTAGTCAGATTGGCCATGTGGAAACATTTGGCTTGTAACTCATTGAAAAGTTTATTCAAGCTATCTGAACCAGCTTATCTATACGCGTTTTTAATCTGGCTGACCTCTCTAGAAATGCAGTGATCTATAGTAGAATCTGAAATATGCCTATCGCTTCATAATTGGCAAAAGATTGGAAAGTGGCATTAAAAAAACAAATACTCATTAAAAAATTCAATCTAATATAATTATTCGAATTAAAAGAAAATATGTAATTTTACTTTATCAGTTATTACAGAAATTTAAGTGAATCAAAAAATAATCGATTTGTTTTCAGCAAATGAATCATGATTCATTCAATTTACTTACAGGTATAGCGATTGAATCATTCATGAATGACTCATCACTAATGAATAGTATAGTTTAATATTTATATTGAAGGAGAACATAGACAACTTATTTAGCTTACTTGTTAGTAAAATTTTTAAAAATCGTTTTCTTATTAAAATATTGTGCGCACACAGTGACACTACTGGTAATGAAAATGTGTGTTCTTATTGTTAGGAATTTTTTTAATAACCTCATTTAAAAGTTTTAAACATTCCCTCCTTATTTTTTTTAATTCGAACATATGGGAAATATATTCAACGATGAGTATCAATTTAAGTTCCTTAATTTATATAATAGGAAGTGGTGATGACTTTTCTTCGTGAATAGTTAATAATAATACAGAAAATTAATTAACACTTCAAAAACTAAATACAGTAATCACTTTATTTAAATTTAGACATATTAAAAAATAATTTATTACCTTTCTTTTAGTAAATTAAAGAACCACATAGTTTGGAAATTGCTCTCACTGGTCAATAGAAACTTGTTTTATAAAGTTTATTTAGTAAATAATAATTTAAAGATCTATATTTTTATAAATAGATCCAGATATAGAAAGATTATCCTAATTTTAAATCGATTTTTCTATTAATTTAAATTTCATAATCTGCATCATATACATAAATTATTTCAGGAATGTTATTACTAATAGTATCTTATTGATATACACAAATTAAATAGATATAGACTTTTACAGAAATTTGAAGTTCAAATTATGTTTTAGTCAATCTTCAATTCTACACATAAATATATTATTAATATCTTATTTAATTGGAAAAATTTTGTTAATGAATTAATAATGCAACTACAGCTTCTTATGTGAAAAAACTATATTGTGTTTTGAATCAACTTACGTTTTAACTTCTCAGCTACTTTTATATAGCGAAAAGATATCGAAAGTTGAAGCTGAATGCAAGATGTCAAAAGGGAACATACCGACTTTCAGAGTAGGTGCAACTCAAACAGAATTCGAAATCTGCGTCTTGTATCCTAGGATTCAACGCTTCTCGAATGTACATATGTAGTTGTCAAGGTATTAAGAACAGAGGCCCAGAGACGGATATAGAGATATAGGAAGGCAAAGGGCCTTTCAAACATATTAGTAAAAATATTTAATATTATTTTTTAAATCTAGAATACAGATGGACAAAAATTACCAGATTAATGTGATAATTAAAATATAAACAGAAATGCAATTATAAAATATATTTTTAATGATACAGTGGTGCCTCGCAATTCGACACTAATCCTTCGCCGAATTGCGGGACAATATTTCTCATATAAGACTATGTAAGGTAAAAGTTTACCTTCCCATATCAGAAACTGAAGAAGAAGAAGAAGAAGTTTACCTTCCCTGTGTGATGACTATGTGTTGACTATATAGCAGGTTTTTTTAATGAATATAAACATAAATCTTTAGTTTAAAGATTTATGTTAGTCAATCTCTACATCATGGTCCGGAGGGACGCATGTATATGTTCATTAAAAAAGCCTGCTATATAGTCAATACATAGCCATCACACAGGGAAGGTAAACTTTTACCCACCACACAATTTATTAGCCGTTGGATGTTGGAATGAAGTCTTCCAGCAGACACCCTAGCACCCATAATCTCTGTTGCAAAACTTTGCCACAGTTGTCTTTTATTTTTTTTTTGTTAACAGATGACGCCACTTTCCATTCAGGGAGAATACTATGTGACAGGGCGAAACAAGCCCTTCCACAGGCTGCCCACCCTTGCGGAGGCCGGATTGTGGAGGACGGGGATCGAAGGGCCGGGCCCGGACCCTATGATAAATATTTTCAAGGGGTGGGACCCGGGGCCGGGCCCGGACCCCATGATAAATATTTTCAAGGGGTGGGACCCGATATTCGAACCCTGGTCCTCCAGAGTGGAAAGCCGAAGCGTTTCCACGCGACCAATCCCGAACCCGGGTCCTCCAGAGTGGAAAGCCGAAGCGTTTCCACGCGGCCTATCCGGCGCCCGGACCCCATGATTTGATTTTCAAGGGGTGGGACCCGAGACTGTACCCCGGGTCCTCCAGAATGGAAAGCCGAAGCGTTTCCACGCGGCCAATCCCAGTGATTGGACCCCATGATAAATATTTTCAAGGGGGACCCGTGACTCAAACACGCCCCATGATAAATATTTTCAAGGGGTGGGACCCGGGATTCGAACCCGAATCCTGGGTCAGCCGGATTGTGGAGGACGGGGATTGACAGGCTGGGCCCGGACCCCACGATAAATATTTTCAAGGGGTGGGACCCGAGATTCGAACCCGGGTCCTCAGAGTGGAAAGCCGGGATCCGAGATTCGAACCCGGGCCCTCCAGAGTGGAAAGCCGAAGCGTTTCCACGCGGCCAATCCGGCCGACCCACAGTTGTCGTAGGAATCCCATAATCTTCTGTGTTGCAAAACGTTACCACAGTTGTCCTAGAAACATCATACTCGAGTTACATTTTAATTGTTCTACCTTTCTGCAATTTATCTACAAGCTTTTCTTCGTCTTGTCTATAATTGTTCTACCTTTCTGCACTTTATCTACAATTTTTTTTCATCTCTGTCTCAATCAAATGTTCTTCTTTTCGGAATTATTCCTCTGGTCAGTTCTCTTTGAACCAATCCTTACATTTCACAATTATTCCCTCTGGTCAGTTCTCTTTGAACCCATCCTTACATTTCATTCAAAAAATAATAATAATCTCTGGTCAGTTCTCTTTGAACCCATCCTTACATTTCACTCAAAAAAAGTTCTCTTAGAACCCATCTTTACATTTCACTCAAAAAAATAATAATTACAAATTTTTTACTCTTTGAACCCATCTTTACATTTCACTCAAAAAAATAATAATAATTATCTCTTTGAACCCATCCTTACATTTCACTCAAAAAATAATAATAATTACCAATATTGAACCCATCCTTACATTTCACTCAAAAAATTAATAATAATTACAAATAGTGTTCTTCTTTTCGGAATTATTCCTCTGGTCAGTTCTCTTCGAATCCGCAAGTGTTGTTCTTTTCGGAATTATTCCTCTGGTCAGTTATCTTTGAATCAACTCACTTGAAAAATAATAATAATTATTTTTTACTTTCTGAAAAATGTAGAATTGAAAATTAATACAAACAACTTTTTACTTTCTGAAAAATGTAGAATTGAAAATTAACACAAACAATACACTTTACTTTCTGAAAAATGTAGAATTGAAAATTAACACAAACAACACGTGCAAACACCAAAGTAGCCCAAAAAGAATTGACAAATAGCAAATTACATCACAAAGAAAATTAACACAAACAACACGTGCAAACACCAAAGTAGCCCAAAACGAACTGACAAATAGCAAATGATATCACACAATTCCATGCACGGACATGCGCCAACCCCCGCGAAACTCAAATGTCGAATTGCGAGGCACCACTGTATTTTATTTCTTAGTCCGTCAATTCTTTTTTCTGTGCCTATAATTATTGGATAGATTGTCATAATGATGTATTGATATATTAGCACGCCCATCCTAGAATCCGATCTCAATTCCGGCTCCCATATCTCCAAATTTTTTCAGCAGGAATCCGGTTAGGATTCTAGTTATGAAAAATATCGATTCTCAATACTATTCGATTCGATATTACAGTATTTTAATCCTGATTCTTCATTTGATCAAAAAATTCATTTAGATTTCCCTTTTTTCATTACCAAAATATCAAAATTGTTATTCATTAACTCCATTTAACCATATTGCGTTATGTTAATATTCAATAGAATTGCTTGATTTAAATATTAAAATACACATTTTTTTATAAAATTGATATTTAAACTTATCGTATTATCTGCAATACAAAACGATTTTTAATCATATGAAGAACAGAGATGAGTAAATTAATAAACATAGGAATTATGTATGAAGCACAATCCGAGCGTTTCCACGCGGCCAATCCGGCCGACTCTTGGCACCGTGTTGTTCGATATATGACTCTACTACGATCTGCACTTCCTGTAAATATATAGATATTAAACTTATGATTACATCCCCATATAAAGAGCATAACACTTCTTATTATGTACTATACATAAAATCTGAAAGATCTATCAATGAATTGGAAGAATTTTGCTTTTTTTAAATATATTTTACGCCGCCTTTCCAACCAAGGAGATTAATAAGGGGGCTGGGCCAGTTCCAACCACGGGCTGCACTCACACCCGTGGTAGGGGACTTGATGAGGAGGACGGGGATCACCGGGCCGGGCCCAGTACCCCGAAAAAATCTGGGATGCTAACGGCCACGGGCTGCACCCACACCCGTGTAGGGGGGCCGGATGGTGAAGGACGGTGGATCACCGGGCCGGGCCCAGTACCCCGAAAAAATCTGGGACCAGACCTGGTTCCTCCTGCGTGGCACGCCAATGATTGCCACTCAGCCATCCAGCTGCCGGAAGAATTTTGTTTATGTTATACACTTTTGCTCGTCTATTTATCATAAGTCAATTAAACACACATAGCCGACCTGTTTAATTTCTCTAGGTCATATTTAATTTCCTGGAAGAGAAATTAAATATGTCTGCTATATATGTTTGGTTTATTTAATTAATTATAAATAGAAAAAATATTTTTAATTCCAAAAGTGTGTGTCGGCCGGATGGCCGCGTGGTAAAGCTTTGGCTTACCACCCTGAAGGACCCGGGTTCCAGTCCGGTCCCACACCTCCAATTTTTCAGGAGAGGTCCGGGTCCGGCCCGTTGAACCCCATCCTTCAACCATCCGCTTGACTTTTACCATCCTAGAGGATCCTACTCCTCCAATTTTTCAGGAGGGTTCCCGGCCCGGCCCGTTGAACCTCATCTTCAACCATCTGGTTGATCTCATCATGGGTGTTGGCCAGCCTGTGATGGGCTCTATAAGTGGCCGCCGGCGTGTTGGCCAGCCTGTGATGGGCTCTACAAATGGCCGCCGCCAGATACAACAGCCTGTGATGGGTTCTATAAGTGGCCGCCGCCAGATACAGAATATCCGTAAGAGTATTGCGGCTTAATCTAACTAACCTAACCAAAGATGTGTTATATCTCATCCACTATTGACAGAATATACTGTATTTTGACAATTTCTTCCTTTTGATTGATAGAATGCATTTAATTGCTTAAATTAACAATTTACATTAATATAGTATTTTAGATTATATTGTTCTTTCAACATTCTAAAGGCCAGTTCATATTTCGTCGGAACAGAAAAACAAAAGTAAAAGAACATGTTCTGTTTCTTTTCCTTTGAATGTTTAGAGGTTCATAGTTGAACGGAACGAAGAATATGCATACTTTTTGTCGACTCTTGTTTGAGATATGATGGCTATCATCATGGCTATAGTGTTTCTGATTTCCCTCCCTTTTTTCATTCCCGGGAAATCCTGGGAACATAAAACCATTCTCGGGATTCCAGGAAATGGCTTTTAAGGCATTAAAATTTAATAAAATCTAAAAATTAGTTATTTATAATTAATATCAATAACAAATACACAAAATATGGATATTAATAAATTCCAAAATATATATTCCTTTATATATGACTAATTTACAATTCGAAATACAAAATACAAATAAAATATTCATTACTCATTATTAAAGTACAATTTGAGGAAACATAAGCAATCATGCTTCTATCGCTCAGCCTAGTTCTTAGCTTTGTTATAAACAAACCGGTAGCAGAAAATTCTCTCTCTGCTTCAACTGATGACGGTGAAATTGTTTTCAAAACCTGGCCCAGTTTTATAATACTTGATCGATTTCCTGTTGAATCAAATAAAGAGCTTGAGCAATTCTTGCTTCACAATCTTGCTCAAGCTAGAACTCAGGCTAGTTGAACAACGTAGAACCTTTGTCTTTGAGTGGATCACTTTTTCTAATTTTTTGTTCAACGTCTTTGGTTTCTCTTCCAAATTTTCCGTGCTATCATCTTCAAAAGTTAAGTAGGTAATTCACAATCACTTTTTCAATTATCTACTCAACATTTTAATAATAACTTAAAATAATGCAAACTTAATGATGGCGTCATAAGAAGGAAAACAAGTAAACAATCCAACCGAGTTGCCAACATGTGTCACACTTACAGATCAATTAAGTATAATCCGTGATCAGATGTGAGTGCAAGGCTGTGATTCGATATTCGTCGGTCCTCTCAGAGTTCGCACTATGTCGGTTCGATATTACCCGGTTTCCTCACTTATTCCAACTGACGTCAGATTGGGTCGCACTGAGTTCGCACGATTTAAACTCTCTTACGAGAAGGGATGACTTCTAACCGCATGCGCAGTGGGGCGAAGTTCAATCTTCTTCAATGCGGCCCAGTTTATACAAATATGTAGCGTGTTTCAATACATCAATAGAGAGCTTCAGCAACACAAACGTGCAGTACGCGAATGATGTAAATCCATATTTTCTTTTTCAACTCCAACAATGTTATTCCTTTTAAAATTTTAACTATTATTATTGTGAAAAAATCTTGGAAATTTTACTTTAAATAATTTAAACCTGTTTGCTTTTAATAACTAATTCTTTTCTTCTTTCATTATAAATTATCCTTTTTTATTAATATTTAACCGTTTTTAATGAAAATCCTTAAATGTAAAAATCCAAATTCACAAACTTTGAAAATTCAATTCTATCCCCGTTTTTAATACATATATTTCTTTTTTGAAGATTGTTTCCAATATATAATTTCTGCAATATTAAACGGAATCTCACAAAGCAAGAACCAATTACCATATTTTCCATAGAGTTAATACTTCGATTAGTGCTAGAAATTCGTGGAATCAATTATTTGCACTAATCGAGGCCTACCTGTGTTTTTGTATGCACGTCCTTAGACTTGTATCTATGATATGATAATTAAATTTTATGTTAAAAACGGTTAAAAATCCTAACTTGAAGAATTACTTTTATACCATATTTTTAGGCGTGATTACTGGATACCTCACACTGAGTGGAAAAGCTTTGTTTTATTTTTATTTAATCTAAATATTTTTTCTAGTTCGAAGTGATGTTCGTGTTCTACGCAGGCGTATTAAACGAATATGATGTCATATACATGTGACGCTATTTGGGTAAGTTAAGGGAAGTAACGACTTGCTGAAGCAGATGATTTCTTCTACAAACGTACGCCTGGAACGTAAACTATTTGGGGAAGTTAAGGGAAGTAACGACTTGCTGAAGCAGATGATTTCTTCTACAAACGCACGCCTGGAACGTAAACTCAATGACCTCATTTTTCTTTGCGTTTACGTTCACGTCAACGTCTTGCTGAAGCTCTCTAATATAATCATAGTTTCTTGTATCATTTACGTCAATAACAATTAAAGTTGTAAATTATTTTACTAAAAATATTTATGAATGCCTCCATCTTAAATCATGTGACCTGGATCACTGAACTGGTTCTTTATTCAAACGAAATTGTAACGTCAGCCAAGAAAACCGAGAAGGTTTAGTTAGTGTAGTACGTGGAATATGGAACCACAGTCCAACTCTGTTAGTAAACCACGCCCACATGGTTTTCCATGTTGCCAATTATCAAATTCTTTGATAAAAATAACTGTAGTACATTAGGATCATATTTATATAATTTTTTCTATCTGCGCGTTAGTTCCCGGGAATACAAAAAGTATGAAAATCTTACAATTTCCTTAAACCACGCCCACATGGTTTTCCATGTTGCCAATTATCAAATTCTTTGATAAAAATAACTCTAATACATTAGGATCATATTTATATAATTTTTTCTATCTCCGCGTTAGTTCCCGGGAATACAAAAAGTGTGAAAATCTTACAATTTCCCGGGAAAGAAACACAACATGGCTATCACGTATCGACAAAAGCAGGCTTTTGCAACATAAACGGTAAAAATTTAACGAAGAAAAAGGTAAATTATATTTGTTTAATAAATTCGGATAGAAAACTGTTTGAAGAATATTTTAAATCTATACTGAAGATCAGGAACAGCGATCCTGAAATTCATTTCCGATATTTCAGATTTATTATTAAGTTTTACTGTACGAAACTGTAATAAAATTTAAAATAATGTTGGCTGAAATAGTAGTATTTATTGTAATTAAGAATGTCATATTAAATTCGCTAATATACGCGCTGACTTATGGGATATCAACAAAGGAAAAGTACAAGTACTACAGTATTAAATTTTTGAATGAGATAGAAGGAACCTATTAATCGGTCTTTAATCTTTGAACTGATTATTTACTTTTAATGCAAATTATTTTTTAATTTGATATTTATTTCACTTCGTGCTTTTATCTTTCATTCGAATTTAGTTTTTTTACTTTAATGTTTACCGTAGAGACTTCACAGATACAGTATTGGACTCTATGAAAAATATATTAAATAATGTGTTGCAATTATATTTCTGTTAAATACAATATAGAAAAACTAACTAAAAAAATAACAAAATTTAAACTGATTTTCCTATGGGATGTATCAAATATATTGCTACAATCGTTTCAGAACCCATTACGAATTTTTTAATAGAATCAGTCAGTATGTTAAAAGATTGGGATCAATAGCTGAAGGACCCTTAGATCTGGAACCCTTTAAAAATGAACCTATGATTCAATCCTGGACATTTCAAATGTTTCGTTCAGTTATTTCTTTTGTTTTTTTTTAATATTTTACCATCGCTAAATTTGTCAATAAAAGTTAAAAATTCACCCAAATTTATATATACAGTGTAGCCTATATGCATAGGTATACTTTATACGAGTTATCCTGTTTATAAAATAAATTCATAAAATTATATGTAGATCCGAAATATGCATTAATCAAGCAAAATGTACCCTACGTGAAATCAGAATACAGTTTAAATTTCATGTAGCCAAACAACTGGTTTCTAAAATTATATTAATTCCAGTATCACTTCTTTATACTCATCGATATAAACACCTCTCTGAGACTTACAATTAGATAAATTAATTATTATTTATTTTATAGTTTTGATTTCGTATTTTAATAATGTTCTTTCTCTAACTTGAGAAATAGTGATACGTATTAATCAAAACGTACGGCTACGTTCCTAAACTCAACGTTTTGTTTAAAGCGCTTGCAATGATAAAAGTCGATGTTTTACCTCATTTTGGAAAACTTTGTTGAATTCATTGAAAAAATGACGTCGAAACGAGTCTATTCTATAGCTTCTACACTACTTAGCGAACTAAATAGTACTCCAGCTTTTTATAAGAAAGATAATGATGATAACTGATAACATGATTATTCAATTATTAGCGTTATAAGAAAATTAAAAGAAAAAACAAAAAGGAAAAATTATATTTATACCATTCATCGCTATACTGGCCCAATTGTTAAAGAGATTATTTTTTAATAATAATTATCTTTTTAATATATTATTTACCAAAGTCTTAATAAAGAATGTCATTTACTAATACAGTGGAACATAATTTTATATTAAATATAGTAATTTAAAAAATTAATCATTTTTTTACTTATAGTCAATTTATTTTATATTAATAACAATTAAATGATGAAAAAATGATCTGAAGATAATAAATTTGTTCAAAGATAATCTTTGCCTCGGTAAATTACCGTATATAAGCTGACTCCTCTGACTTGAATTTAAAATCGATAAAAATTATAAGCCGATTCCCAGCCTTGAAGTATTATAACAATATAACATTTATCAAAATAAATTGATAATGTCTTTACAATTTTAAAACTTTTTCCAAATCCACTCCACTAAGTAAATAAATAACAAATATTGTTACTTAAACAAAATTTCAGACTTAATAAGAACTGAAACATTGCGAAACGACACAAAAAGAGAAAGCTGAATATAAAGCAAAGGCTACGTTCCTAAACTCAATGTTTTGCTTAAAGCGCTTGCAACGATAAAAGTCGATGTTTTACCTCATTTTGGAACACTTTGTTGAATTCGTTAAAAAAATGGCGTCGAAACAAGTCTATTCTATAGCTTCTATACTACTTAGCGAACTAAATATTACTCCAGCTTTTTATAAGAAAGATAATGACATGATTATTCAATTATTAACGTTATATGAAAATAAAAAGAGAAAACAAAAAGAAAAAATTAAAAATTATATTTATACCATTCATCACTATACTGGCCCAACTATCCTTATCCTTCAAAGAATATTTTTGTCTTTCAAGAACATCAGCGCAGATACTGTATGTTGTGTTGAATATTTTTGTCTTTCAAGAACATCAGCTCAGATACTGTATGTTGTGTTTTTTCTTAAAATGATATACCTAATAAAAATTTAATTAAAAATCCGCATATCAATTAATACACCACGTTTAAATTACGACATCGTGAAAAATCATATTTAATGTAAATTTGTAATTTTGGATACACTTTAAATATTTTATATATAAAAAAATAAGTGATTTATTACGTTCAGGCCACTTTATATAAAAAATATAAACGTTTACTTAATTAAAACCTCTGCTGACCGCCATTTTAAATAGTCTCTTAGGGCGTGTTTTTAAATTCAACACACTCCACCTTATTTAAATATGAATTATTCGGGGTATTTTTAATAACAGAATTGAGAAAAAAATCAGTATTTTTTAATGTTTTTTTTATTGTATTTGTGCAGTATCCGCTATTTAAATACAATATCTACAAAAATTAACTATGTATAATCATATATATCCACATATTTTTAATAAAAAAATCGAAAAAGCCGATAAATTTTTTCAAGGAAATGAGGTTGAACTCGATTGTATAGCCCAGGAGTCGGCAAAACGGCTCTTTGGGTAGGTACATAAAGCTCTGAAGTAAAACTAAAAATGAAAATAAAACTATCATAGTGTCATTTATAAAACTTTTAAGAAATTTCATTCACAAAATGGTGATTTCATTTGTTTTATAAGTCTTGCATAACTTCGTGGCACTAAGATGCGTGAAGCGTGATATCAGGGTAGAGAAAGAAAGGGTGGAAGGGGATATACAGAGACAGACGAGGATATGGTTGAACATATAGCTTAACTTTTTGTGATTTTTTCTTCATTTAATAAAGATATATTTATTAATATAACTTTTTAAAATATTACTTTAAATTTTCCTTATTTATAAGAATATATTTATGGCTCTCAAATAATTTTTAAATTGTTGTGAGGGACAGATTTGGCTCTTCCGTCTCAAAAGTTTGCCGACCCCTGGTATAGCCCAAAGAGAGAAAGTCTAGAAAACATTAATAAAGATTTCTTGTTTATAACGTAAACATGTATTGGAATTGTTCTTATAAGATATTTATATTATAAAACATAAGTGTGATTATAAAAAATTTTAGTTTTAATTCGCACATTAAAATTGCTTCAAAAATTCTCCACGATTAATAAAATTTCCATATGTTGCGAAATTTTTCGCATAACTGTAACACTAATTCAAAAAATATATTTTTTTTTTCTTAAAATGATATACCTAATAAAAATTTAATTAAAAATCCGCAGGCCACTTTATATAAAAAATACAAACGTTTCTTTAATTAAAACCTCTGCTGGCGCCATTTTTAATAGTCCCCTAGCGACATTCACCGAAGAAAAACTTCGATGATTCCGATGCATGAACCGGTTTAAAACGTTTTATGACTTTTCAACAGCAGTTTTGGAACGCTTGCCTAAAGTGGTTTATAAACCGATGAGTTTAGGATTGAAATAATTTAGTTTCGGTTTTACTTTTGTAAACATAATTGGAACCGAAATTACTTTAAATATCATTTTGATTAATACGTACTTTAGTTACCTGTATGTCAAATTTCTAATCAGTAATGTTGTCATAATTCTATTTAACACATATGTTTGTCTCATTAATGTATTTTTTCTTTATGGAAATTGGAAAATTTTTATAATACATGATATTAAAAAAAGATACTTTATAACAAAAATTAAATAGTTATTGATAGCAAAAAGAATATCTTAAAACTCAGAATTTGAATTTACAATACTATATTAGTATGATTTACTGAAAAAAAAATTAAAGTGAGCAAATATTGGTACGATTTCTTACAACGAAAAGATCTAAGCAACAGATTTTTTCTTATAAAAATATTATACACCATTTTTATATGAATATAATTTTGAAATAGGAAAAACTGATTGTTCATTGTATAACGAATAATATAGCCTACTGTATTTATAGTAGGATAGCACTTTATCTGTTACATAATGAACACATTAGATTTTGGCTTTTGAGGAGAATCAAGAATCTATATTAAATTTGAAAACTAAATTTTGATGAATTATGTAATTTATAAATATATGATATATTTTAATAGCTAGATTTCTTTTGATTTATTGCAGAGAGTTCATTATCATTAGGTAAAGTAGAATATTTGTGATTTTGATTAAAAACTATAACAAAATCATAATTTAGCAATAATTTATCATTTTATAGGTTTGAAAATATGCAATGAAGTATATAAAGAATTATTACAAAAGCAAAATATTTCACAACGCATGTAAACACCGTATATTTCGCGATTTCCAGGGGTTTAACAGCGAAAGTTCAGCCATTCTCAATACCTACTTTTGTCGCATTCACTCGCAAACATCATTGTTCGCTCGTAACGGTAGTCTCTCTCTAGTGTCTTCTACCCATGCTTCTACCTGAATAACCTTATCAGAGGTATGGGCACGCGTGGTAAATATTTTAATTGTTCTGCTATTTATTATACTATATAACAAAAATGGAAAGCAGCATAAAACTCAGAAGAAAATGAAGACCGTTGTGATAAGCAGAAAATATAACACAAAACCGACGTTTCTTGAAATAAATTCCTTTATTTTCATTATTTAATGCAGTTTATATCTTTTTATAAAATATTATTTTAACATATAACTTAATATAAAATCATATACAAATATGCAGCATTATGATTTATAATTAAGATTTACAAAATATCCAAATATTTATAAATTTCTAGTTGATACAACGAATAGTATTCAAGGGGATAGTGTCAAACATATTCGCTCATTGAATATACAATCTATATATATATATAAATTCGACACGTAGACTTTTAAATTGATGTCTGATAAATCGTAACTAGAGATAAAACCGGAACCGGTATTCTCAAAAATTACAGCAAAGGACGACGACGACGACGACTAAATACATTGTGTAATATTAAATATTGCCGATAGAGGGATGCGGCCATTAGTCTTGATGGGAAGCGATAATAAGATATGAGCTAGAACTTGTCATATATCTATAGTAATTTACGAGTCAATGGAAGAGGAAGATACGTTGGAATTACTTCTAGGTAAGTTCATTAAACTTTCAAATTAACTTCTGTTAAATTTTCCATCTTAAAAATCCGAGAAACGGTTGTTTATTGCAGTCTTGATGCGGGTTGCTAATGAGCGATGAATCACATGATAGATGTGATCACACATCCACTTTTGAAACATAGTTTAAGACCCTAATGTAATTTTGATCTTTAATATGCTTTAGACATATTTTTCTATAATTTAAAGAAATTAAGCAGTGCTACATATATAAATCTATAAACGTGATTACATTAGAACAGTGGAAAATGATCCATAATGAATATTATTTGTTAAATTGGATTGCATAACTCCTTTAAAAATAATTAGGTATATTAAGTAGTAATTCATTCTAAATTTGATTGTTTTTTCTCTTTTATATATGATAACATATATGTAAAAATTACAATTATTTTAATGGAGATTGTTTTTTTAGTATTCAAAAAATATATGATTTATATAATAATTAATTAAAATTAATAAATTCTAAATATTATTGAAATGTAAAATTAAATTGTAGAATCAAAATGTTTTAAGCACCTATAGTCATTATTTTTGACTTTTTGAACGCTACTATTAGTATTTTCACTAAAAATATTAAATAAAAAAATAATATCCGTTTTGTTACGTAATTCAAAAAAATTTTATCAAATATTAAATTTCTCTCGATATTCGAAAATATCGAGAGAAAAATATCGATATTCTTGATATTGATATACTACGATATTCTGAATTTCTGATTTCTATTTTATATACTTTTTTATATTTACACAAAATCGGAAAAATAATTTTTGAGTAGAAGGAGAAGGGATCTTAAAATTTATGACGACCAATCAGAGAGTCAAAGTTAATGTAAAGAAAAATGACGAAAGGATAGGAGAGGTCAAAAGGTGTTTAAAATACAGTGACACAGTTTACGGATGCTTCCTTATTACAAATAATAAATCTGAACCTTAATTTTATCTAGTCTTTTATTGATTCATTTTGCTTTATATGTAAAACGCAAAGCAATAATGTACTGTAACTCAACATATTACGTGATATTCCTTTTCTGTGATATTTTTTTTTTTTACATAATGATAAAAATAATTAACAATTAATAATAATTAGCATTGTGTACATGTAATGTTACCTGTTTCCATAACATGTAGTTTATTCATCTTAGTCTTAATAGATAAATAAATAATAAATTCGCTAAAAATAAAATTTAACATAAACTAGCAACAAATGAGTTTCATAACTATGAAATTTTTAACTTATTACTAAATAAATAAAATATTTCTGAATCATATTCATATTGTTTCTATTTAATGATTGGAACTTTATTTCTTTCTTTTGTAAAACAGACGAGAACTTTGTACTATAAATTAATGGAAGTAATGGAAACTGAATTTGAAAGTTTTTACAAAACAGTTTTCTCGATTAGAAATTAATTTTCAAATTTATATTTAACAATGTTCTGTAAGAGTTAGAAAATGATTATAATAACGTGATTTCTTATAGGAAAATAATACGAAAAGCAATGCAGATAGTACTTTTTCTGTTTGAGATTTTTTGCCTCTACCTCCAAATCCGATTTAAAAACTGTCCATTAGTTCGGATGCTGTATTTCTCCAGAACTTTGATAAGTTCCGTTGTGTTAAAGGAGGGCCAATAGAGTAGTGTCAGAATGGTTAGCTACTAAGGAGAACGCTTTGAAAAGCAAATCATACTTTTCGAATAAATGGAGTTAAATTGCGTGACCATGTTACAGTTTATGATTTCCAGTGATCATACATTTCTATTTATACAAGGTGAGGAATTAATATAATATAGTAGAGCGTCAATTATCCGAACTAATTTGGACTAAGGCTAGTTCGGATAATCTATCTGACAGAAAAATAAAAAAACACAATGTAAAAAATACAAAAAACAAATTTCAGATACATGTTTTATTGCTTACATAAGTTATTCTGCTCATTCGTTTTCTAATTATTTGTATTATTATTATATTAAATATATTAATTAGAATATATATACAGTCAACGCGCATAACAATACAGTAGATAAAGATTCTCCCACCCTATACATTGTAGGATGGGAGTATTGGCGGAGACCTGTTGCGTATCACAATTGAAAATTATGTTCGGATAAGGGACGTTCCGGTTAATCGTCGACGTTCTGATAATCGACACTCTACTGTATTGTATTTGTTTAAATTGTCGTCTACCGAAAAATTTTTTACATAGTTAACTTTCAGATAGAATTTCTCAAAATAATAACAAAATTTCTACAACTAAGAAAAATAACGCAAATTGTTTAATGGCGTTAAACACTTAGCTGATGTATAAATAAATAGAATAGATAAGATAAATAGATAGATAAATAAATAGAAATATTAGATCGACTAGAATTACAAAAATCTAGCACGACTTCATAAAACTTTAATCTTGTTTTTCCCGAAAACTACGGATTGTACCGAAAAATAGTTACAACTTTCCGTCTTATTTTTATACAAGGAATCACGCTATGTGATCATTTTGTGGACCTTACATAAGTGTTCTATAAAGTCTACAAAATGTTCACATTATATATATGATTGGTCATATATATATAATCATCATTTATTATATATATATAAAATAAATCATTAATGATAAATTATAAAAACTATTGATCTTGAATAAATGGAATCATTACTCTGTTTAAAATTAGAGAAAACTATAAAAGAATCATTGTTCAAAACTAATTTGTTTATATTGATAATTTTTTAATATAATGAGAAAGCTAACAGATTACTTTTTACAGAATGTTTTAATCAAATTATAAATAGATGCTAAAATTCATATTCCTGTTTCTTTGCAGTTAGATAATTTGATTAAACACTATTTATTTCTAACACAGAATTTATACTTTTGTTTTAAATATAGTAATTTGTTTTTTTTTTTTACTTCGAAATTATCTTTTTTAAATTTTTTTTATTATATATAGGCCTAATTCCTTCATAATGCTATGGACGGCCATCGAGAGACATCGCCGCGCCCGGGGAAAAAATTTTTAGTACCATTCTTCTTTGACTAATTAGTGCGTAAAAAAATTGTGGGATGATGTCCGGGCCCCTGTGAATTCCGGGTCCGGGGAATTTTACCCCATCATCTCCTCTCTCTCGTCATGGATATTCATGATTCCGTAAATATTGAGTCACATCAAATGATCCGTGTACCCCTTCATAATTGAAGTTCCTAGCCAAATATTATTTACACAATAGATATAGAATAATTAATTCATTATTTAGAACAGCGGTTCCCAACGTTTTTCTCTCGTGTATCTCTTGATTAGGTTTCCATTTATGAGTATTGCTTCTTTTCATTACCTCCCACACCCTTCCACTGGCTGCCTACTCTTGCGGAAGGGTCAACCAGGTTGTTATATTTATCATGGGATCGACGGGAAATATTATCAAGGATGGGATCCGAGACTCGAATCCGAGTCCCCCAGAGTGGAAAGGCAAAGCGTTTCCACGTGACCAATCAAGCAGATTAATCGATGACCGCTTTCAATCAAAGTGACAGCTTTTGGCAAATAGAGGACACATACTAATCGCGTGATATGACTAGTGATGGGCGGGCCTAATGACAATTTTCACATAAGTTCCTCTTTATAAATTAAAACTCTATATTTGGTTTTTTTTTATTTAAACTTTTTTTTTGGTATTTTTCACCATTACCAATATTATTTTCGCGTCCCTCAATCCCTCCATCGCGTACTCCTAGGGGTACGCGTATCATTAAGTTGGGAACCGCTGATCTAGAATAATAATTAGATGGGCAGTATATACATGGAACTTGAATATGCCATAGAAATGCACAATTAATTTATCCGGAATATTTAATTGATCAATTTGAATTCTAATCAAACCATTCTTATTTCAGCACTATCTCACTTCAAATATTATATACAGTATACAGTTAACCATATATAACAAATTCTCTCTCTTCTTTTTATGCTTTTTGCATTTTCAGAATCAATTTATTCATTTCATATTTTATATTTTTAATCGACATCAATCTTATCATGAGTTTTTATTTTTCTTTTTATGCTTTTTGCATTTTCAGAATCAATTTATTCATTTCATATTTTATATTTTTATTTTATCGACATCAATCTTATCATGAGTTTTTATTAAAAAAAAAAAAATAAAATCCTTCAATTATCAAAATATTTCTCTTACTTAAAGAAAAGCGTAAAATTAGACGCATATGTTTTTTGTTTTATTTCTTTTTTAAGTTACACTTCCTCTCCTTGAACAATAAGGCCAGGCAAATTAAAAAGGGTCAATTACAGAAACAAGGTCTATGTTAATGGTCTGCATGCTTCAGATAGAATCTAGATCGTCTTAGTGATTGCTCTAAATATGATTTTTCATGGAAATTTTTTCAGTAAATGATGTATGCAGAATATTACGTTAGCAATCATTACGCTGTTTATCCATACTATGAATTTAAATCCGAATTCTATACATAGTAGAACCAGAATCTTTATACCGTAATTGAAATATGAAACCATATCTCTTAAACATTGTATATTAATTGTTTACTTTTGATTTTGTTTAATCAATAGATAAGTTGATATTATGAAAAAATTTCTGTAGATTATGATATCAGAGTTTAATATCCAAAAATTTTGGCAAACTAGATTATACCAGTATCTTGTAAAGATTTAAAAAGTCTTATTAGATTAAAGCCGTTATCGAATATAATAATGCATTCTAGTTAAAATTTTTGCATTGATTTAATAATAATGCACTCATAGGGTGAATTTCTTTATATAAATATTCAAGGCTATAAAACCAAGCATTTCTAAATTAATCGTTGCCATACAGAGTATCGTTTCTAACTGATAAGAGTTGTTGCATAGGCGTAAAGAATTTTTTCATTTCCACATCGCGAAAAAACAAAATGGCAGAAAATAGCATCATCGAATTCTATGTAATACATTTACTAAAATGTAAAAAAACTGAGCAATGTCATCGATAAGAAAAAAATATGGTAAAGTTGAGCATACATATTTTAAAAAATATTCAAAGTACTATTATTGTTTTATTAATCGCAAATTATGATTTATGTAAATCATAAAATAAGTCAATAAATGATTACGGTTCTGCAAATACAAATAATATATCAAAATGCAATGTCTGATTTTGTTGTTTTTAGTTCTAATTGATATAATAATGTTTTCATTTATTTCAGTTTAAACTTCTACAGAAGAATGCATAAAACTAATTTAAAATCGATATCTGAGTGACAAGATGCTGATATTGTTTAAACTAGGCAAGTTACATATAGCTTAAGATTCATATTTTTAGATCTCCTCAAATGCCTTTAATTAATATTTTTATTAAATATATTTGATAGCTTCACGCTTCATTAATAAAAATATTAAATGCATTTGAGGTGACCTCATAAATATTTCAGCTTAGAACTAAGGAATCACAATATGCATATATTGGCTCTGCTAAGCTATCACTGATTACTTTCATATGACTTCAGATATATAAAGAAAATTTTTTTGAAATAGTTGTTGAAAGAAAATGATGATCAAGATTTCAATTGAATAGCATTTAAGCAATTTGTAGTAGAATAAATTAACCTTTTGTTTATGTTGCTATGATAAAATTCTTTCAATATATTCTTAAATATTAAAGAAATGAAGCAGCAAAAAAATAGAATGAATAGTTAGAACAATGGAATCCTTCATGCTTTAGATGCGTTCTAAAATAAACTAATAACTATCAGTGATAAACTAAGCAAACCGTTGCAAAACTCAATATATCAATCAGTTTAGAGCTTAACAGATACTCAGCACACTCGTCATTAATTGTTATGTATTTTAAACACAAAAGAGAAGTAAAATTTGTTATATTTATAGGTAAGATATACATAGATTCATTGAGTCAGTGGTTCCAAACTTTGTGTCTGCGCCCCCCTTTTTTCATAAAAAATTGATACTACTCCTTATTTTTATAGCAATTTAATTTTATAAATACTTTTTACTTAGAATTTAATACTACAAAACAATATACCATATTTTGTATAAATAACGTTCTTATACATAAAAAATTATATATTTATTATGGTGTAATATTTTTAAATACAATTAAACAAATCTTACAAAAAAAAAAAAAACGAAAAATAGAATACATGCTTAATACAACTTAATATGAGTAGGCTTGTTTTTCAGCACAAATTCTTTCAAATCGGGGTGTCATTGAAGATATCACCACTTGCAATTCTTTTCCAATCATTAAACCCATATCGATATTTTGTTTTTAAAACAGCCACAGCAGAAAGTTTCTGGATACATGGATATATATATTTATAACCTTTTTGCTGATTCTTTTTTTTTTTTACACCAATTTGAATTTTATTATTATTATTTTTTTTTTTTAAGCAAATTTGTAAAATTTTAAAATTGCAAATTATTTATTATTATTTTTTTTTTTGTTGTCTCAAAAATGATGTTTTTGTTAATTTTTGCGCGCCCCCTTGCAATAGACTAGCGCCCCATAGTTTGGAAAACACTGCATTGAGTTATTTATTAACAAAATATCAGCCTGTCTTATTACTTTGAGAAGTAACACATTTTATTACTATTAATATTATTACTAAATTATCCAGTTTTATTAAATTTCTAAAGAGCTCTTAAGCAATGTAAGAAACTATCATATTATTTCGAAATTTAGTAAAAAAAAAAAATAGTCGAAACAGTGTGTTTTTTTAATAAATAAAATATTTAATATCAATTATATTTATAAAAAAAAAAAAAAAAAATAGTCGAAACAGTGTGACTTACAAAAACAATATATATATATATAATAAACTTTATTTAACTAAAAGAAGAGTACTCCCTGTAGAAGGAGGGTTACAGGCATATAAAAACCGGAATAGTACAAAAATAAAGGAAGATACACAAAAAATTACATGAAATTAAATTTATTCAAAGATGTTAATTACGAAATTTATAATATTGTAGATACTGCGTATAGATAAGTTGTGGAATATTAACTGAAATTGATGTCTTGAGAACTTCACTGCAGATGCTATTCCATGTTTTAAGCGGGCCGATTGCAGTCCACGAAAAGGTGAGGAATATCGAAAAACCTCAGCATCACAAAAAGGACAGCGTTTTGGAGGTAGGAAAGAAATGATTTTTGATTTAGAATTTTTATAAATCATACTGTTTCGATTATGACTTACAAAAACTTTTCTCTAACTATGACTTTTTTGTTTCTGCTTTTACTTCTGCAGAATTGTTTGTTTCTGTGGAAGAAAAGGCAGAAACAAATAATTCTGAAAGTAAGTAATCGCCTACTTTCGGAATGTGTCCTCCATTTTGAAATGATTAAAGGTATAAACTAACTTCTATAATGAAAATCATAAAAAATCTATCAAATATTTTCATAATTAGTACGATGAATCTCAGAAGTTTGAATGCCATTTAGAGATGAAGCTACAGGATCAATTAATCTTGCTTCTTATTCGAATTTAATAGCATGATCATTCTGTTGAATTTCATAAAAATCGATAAAATAGTTCAAAGTTATTAGGAATAACCTCTGAAGTTTGAACATCAACATTTTAAGAATGGCAGGATGATAAAGTGTTAATTGATGTCTCATCGAAGTCATTTTCACTGATTTGACTTTTCTACTAAATGTCATAAAAAAATCGGATAATTAATTTGATATATTAAGAGAGTATCTCAGAAGTTTGAATGCTCTCCATTTTAAATATTTTTGTTGAAGTTAGTGGGTTAAAAAATATCGCGCTAAAATTGTTCTTAATGGCAAAACATTTCAACGAATTTTGTGAAAATCTATTAATTAGTTCAAAAACTATAAGTAAAGACTCGCAGGTAACAAGCGTTACTTCTGTTCAAAAAATAATTAAAAACTGCTCTTCAAATTCTATAAACTTTGTCTTGTTGATTAATTCTCTTAACTTTTTAGAGAACAGCAGGCTAATTTGGATTTTAATACTACTGTATATATTTATGAATTATAGATAACATCACAATAGCTGTCTTAAAATATTGAAGAAATAAAATTATTCAAAAATTCATTCTTGACTACGAACTATAAAACTATAAAAAACTATAAATCGGAGAATTAAAATATTCATAAATATCTTACAAAGTGCTTCAAATAATATGAAAATTTTCAATTCTTATTTTTTATCACAAAAAAAAATTGTATGCTATACGGAACTTCCATATCAAATTCCTGACTTGACTGTGGCTGCCTTCTCATAATAACTGAGAATGTCAAAACTATAAGAACTTAAAATTGTACTCAACAATTTCCCTTCTAAGACCAAATATTTTATTTATTTATTTATTTTAATATTCTATAACATTTGTTAAAAATAAAATATGTTAAATCGAGAATCACATCATTTTTTTTACATAACACTGCAAAAAATATAATTTTTTTCATAATTTAAGTGTTTTATTTCCCTGTAAATCGTCTTATAAGATACTCTATACATCTTCCTCCATTTTTATCATTATCTGCAATAGCATTACATTTTAACGAAATTCAAAATAATCATTTTATAGGACTAATATTTTTGTAAAAATAAAAATATATAAAGTTAAAATAAATAAAATATAATTTA
>AYEL01012986.1:0-17517 GCA_000484575.1 Olivierus martensii | reverse complement strand
TATTCAGTATATAGAGGAAATATAATTATCTATTAAAAAAATTTTAGTTAATGTTTTCCAGTTAATTTTTCATTTAAATTATCTAAAGATTAGTTTATAAATATAAAATAAACTGGTTTGAGTATTTATAAAAACACCGGATATATTAAAATATTGTATAAATATATTTTATTGCGATATAAATGCAATAAATTTATTCGAATTTTTTTTTTTTTTCATTCATAACTATAAATTTTTGATCGATCCGTTTTATTGAAACGCAAAAACTTTTTTTTTTTAAGGATATTTTTAATTATTGAATGTGTTACTTTCTTACGGATCTGTTTTTCCTCTAATAACCTTGAAAATAAATTGAAGTTCTCTAATGTGATTTTTTTTTAGTGTGTGAAGAACGTACTCCGCATTCGTTGCGCTATGAATAGCGGAACGCGACGTGACCTAAATTTCGGGGCGCCACTCAGTGGTAAAGATTAATAATAACTTTTTTTTTTTAATTGTAAATTTTACTTAGAAGAATAAATGGAATAAATAAAATGATATTACTGGTGAAAATTTAATAAAAAAAATAGACTTTTCGTTATAAGCAATACATTGGTGATACAGTTGTCCGTTTCTATCGATCTAGAAGGCTTTTAACTGCCTGACGTTAATAAAAGTGCAGTCGATAACTACGGGTGGGCAAAAAAAATCAAAAGTTTGGTCATTACATACATTCTGTCCTACTTCGAAGTCGTTAATGGTTAACAGATGTCAAACGAGGTGGGAGTTGGTCAAGTCTTTAGACCTTGAAGGATCAACGCACCGACACAGAAGTATATAACTATAATAAAAGACTTGTCTGTCTTCCTGCCAAAGTTAATTTAAATGAGGTAAGAATGATATTTTATTGTTTGTCGGATATGAGTTAATGAACCATTATATTTTTTAATGGATTAACTTGTTCAAAATATATATATGCTTTCCGTAATTTTATAAATTGTTATTTTTGGTTGTTTTTAATTCATTTAAGAAGTAAATTCGTTATTGCATATAACATTGAATGAAAAGCATATCATAAAATATAACTCTCTACATAAAATGAATTTTAAAATTTAATGGTGTTTAATTAATTAAACTGAAAGTTTGAATTACTCTACTGTATATTAAAAATTTTAAATTTTCAAAGAATTAATTTTTTTTTTTTTTTTTATCACATTATTTTTATATAATAAAGTAATTTTTTTTTTTTTTTTTTACACAGGCATCTGAAAAATCAAATTAAAATAATACTTTATAATACAAGCTTTTATTATACTTGTTAAAATAAAAACATCATAATAATTTTACTCGTAGACATTAATATTTTATCACAAAGTAAATGGCTTTTGATTTTTCTTTATCACTTTCATTGTTAAGTCAATGTGCATATAAATCAAATACAATAATAGCCACAACAAGAAAAATAAAGTTGAATGACAGCTTCAATATTTTTTATTTATTTTTTGTCACTTGAATTATTTTAATAATTTAAGAAAAACTAGATTATTAAATTTATATTGGTTTGAAAAAATTTAACAAATATGAAAGAAAAATTTTATTAGATACAGTTTAAATGTATATTCATGATTTATAGATTTGTATGTTATATATTTCATGTTGTAAATTTAAGTGAATCATCTATAATATTTTTTCATTAATATTTTATTAACAAAAAAATAATCATGAAATAAATATATTTTTTATGTGAAATATATATTTATTTCATGATTATTTTTTTTTTGTATGAAATAAATATATATTTCATATAAAATGTTTACTTTATGTAATTTGAAGAAACTTGGAAAGACTTGATTGTTACACTTTTGCATTTTAATCTAGTAATCAAATATATAGTCAAAAAATTTTTATAGTATTAAATGTTTAATTTTCATTAGCTTTTTAAAGTAAACTAGCAAAATATGTTTATAAAATGGAATCTGTAATTTTATTAACTGTTACATTTAAAAATTTAAATCAATGCTATATAACCAACAGAATGATTCAAGATTGACTTTATTACAAATAATAGAAATGATAACTATTTATTTATTTCATTCTATGAAACTAATATAATACTTAAGGATTAATAATAAACTGAGTCATAATTTTCCATTATTTCCATTAGTAATCATTTGGTTTGTTTTGGTCATTTGGCCAATAAATGATCACTAATGGAAATAATTTATTGTAAAAAATAATTGTAATCTTAATAATTATTATTGAATTAAATTAATTAGTTAAAATTATAATTTATTCTACATTATTTTCAATAGGAGTTATTTAATTTGATTTGATTATTGATTATGGATTCCTCTATATGTTTATGTATTAATTTCATAGTCTCAGTCTTTTTATTTAAAAAGGTTATGAAATTATATACAAACATCTTGAATATAATATAAGCTGCTACAGAAGATTTAATTTATTGCCATCCTTAGGCAGTTGGTATTCCAGAATGTCAAGCCCATCTGGACATTCTGGATTCATGGATCATTTTATTTATTTTTTGCAGAGGAGGTGTTCTGATCATCTCCTCTGCAAAAAAATGAATAAAATGATCTATACAAAGATTATGAACAAAGATTTATTTGCTATATTTGTATTTATAATGATATATACTGTTATAAATAATATTTGGCAATTTTAAAAATCCAATTTTTTTTTTTATATCCTTAGACAATTATATTTCTGTGCTCTGATCACCTCCTCTCCAAAAAATAAATAAAATTACTTAGAACTACACAATAATGATATATACTGTTATAAATAATATTTGGCAATTTTAAAAATCCAATTTTTTTTTATATCCTTAGACAATTATATTTCTGTGCTCTAATCACCTCCTCTCCAAAAAATAAATAAAATTACTTAGGACTACACAGTGAAAATTCTTGCTATTACTCATTTCAGAAAGTCCTCTCATTAAAACAAATATTGAGAAATTTAAAAATAAGAACATATAGATATAATTCCTGGACACCATCAAAACAAAGAAGATTAAGATCATATGAAAATAAAATTTTAAGAAAAATTTTCATCCGAAAGAAAGATGATAAAACAAGAATGGAGAATATTTCGCAATAAAGAGCTCCATTATAAATGTAATCAAGAATACAGACCATAAAAATAAGATGATTCAGCTGGGCTGGACATTCTGCAAGAACAACAGAACAAAGACATGTAAACCAGATTCTGAGAAGAAAATTGGAGAGAAATAAACCAATAGATAGACCATCACTAAGGTGGGAATATAGAGTAAAAGTTGATATTAAAAGGACTGGGGAAGATTGAGAATGAACAGTTCTTGCCCAAGATGGAGAACAGTTGTGAAGGCAGTCAGGTATCCATGAGGTCCAGAGCACAAAGGAGAAGAAGAACATTATAAAATGTTTGTTTATAAATTAGAAAATTCATAACTTGAAATTTGCTCTTACAGATACTGAATATACTGTTTATATTCAGTAGTGAGCTATGAAAATTTTAACAAAGGGCTCGCACTTTATCTTATAAAACAAAATATCAAAATCTAATTAAATGTTTTACTTTTTACAAAAACAGAAAATACAAATAATTGTGCATGCACAAGTAAACATTTTAAAATTATAAAAAGTTTTTTTTAATTTAAAAAAATAAAAATAACTTACTTACTTATTGACATCTTTTAATGAAAAACTAAAAAACAGGACTTCATTTCATCGTCTTGGTGTTAAACAATTTGATACCTGACAATAAATTTATTGAAACTGATGGCATTTTCCAGCACCTGTTTAAATTTTAGGTTATCTATGATGCATTTGACTGAACTTAAACAAAACCAGATGAGACCCTAACTCACCCTTCCCACATTTCAAAAACTCTTTTGCACGCTAAGTCCCTATCTCAATAAATTTATTGAAACTGATGGCATTTTCCAGCACCTGTTTAAATTTTAGGTTATCTACGATGCATTTGACTGAACTTATACAAAACCAGATGAGACCCTAACTCACCCTTTCCACATTTCAAAAACTCTTTTGCACGCTAAGTCCCTATCCGCCTACCTTGCCTGCTTTGGAGAGTATTATTGCCAGATCACCACTATTCAAGATGTTCATTCAAATACTCAACTATGAGAAATAGAAAGACTAATGTATATCAAAGTATGATTATGACACACAAGATATGTTTTTCTAGGAATAAATAAACAAACAAAAAGAACAAGGGGCTCTCAAATTAGAAACAAATTTAAGAAAGGGCTCGCACAAGCCTCCTACAGCTCATCACTGTTTATATTTGTACAATAGGTCCCTTATTTACACAATTAATTTGTTCCAATAATTTCCATATAAATTGAAATTCTTAAGTCAAGCAATGCTTAAATTTTATATATATGGACAAGCAAATTGATCAAAAGAATGGCAAAATGAAAGTAATAAGCGTAAATATAAAAATTTAATGCCAAAAGTGATACTTTTTGAGAAAAAAAGACTGTTTAATAAATTTTTAATTTGTATTTTATAAATGCTAAACAAAAATTAGAGTTCAAGGAAATTGTAGATTGTTTATACACACATAAATAAATAATTACTAATTTACTTAAACACCAATAGCAGTATAGAATAACACTTTTTAATAATTTTTTTAAAAAGTATTATTCTATACTGCTATTGGTGCTTAAGTAAATTAGTAATTATTTATTTTTATGTGTATAAACAATCTACAATTTCCTTGAACTCTAATTTTTGTGCTTGATATTTATAAAATACAAATTAAAAATTTATTAAACAGTATATTTTTCTCAAAAAGTATAATTTTTGGCATTAAATTGTGTAATGTATGTTACCATTTAATGATATCTTAAATATTTGAATCTCTGAAATAAATATCCAATTATAAAGTAAGTTTTTTTGATGGAAGCTTCTGCATTGTATAATATATTAACACATTGAATGTTGTAGAAATTATTTTATAAATATATCTAAGATCAAGATTCAATATATTTTTTTTTTATTGAAAAATTAAATTTAAAAGAATTGAAATTGTTCAATATTTGAATTTTTAAAAGATTTGAAAAGATATGAATCTGCCAAGAAAAATAGTTCAAATCTCAGAAGTTAAATTTAGTTTTGTATATAGAAAGATTCCAACATTCTTAATCTAAAATTTAAAATTAAAGAATTTATACACAAATGAGTATTTTCTTGTATGTTCTGTGATTTTTGAAATCTGTACTCCTATGAATTTTACATTACAAATTTTTTTTTTATTATTACAGAATTTCTAAAATGCCACCTGTTTGTTTTATGCAAATGTTTATCCTGGTTGGATTACTGTTTTTAACTTTAGGTTTGGCTATTCCAAAACCAGAAGATAAGAAAAGCAGGGTAATTGAGAAGGTATGTTTTCATTACATAAAATTTTTATTCTCATAATTTTGATTATCCTTTTGTATCTTTTCTATTATAAAAATAGTTTGAGATGTTATTTTTCATACATTATGATGGTAACTATTCTGACATAAATTAGATATGTTTTATAGTTCTATATTAAATATAAAAAAACTTGTAGATTTTTCAAAATAAAAACTTATATTGATTTTTTACATATTGGTTATTGGATTTTTTCCTCAAATATTTTTTATAACATCTTTATTTGTTATTTTCATTATACTGTGTTTATTATGCTTTATCAAATAAATTACATAAAGAATAATGAATTAAAATTTTTTTTGTAAATATAGCTTTTCCGAAACTTATTTAAATCTGCCTGAATTAAATTCAAAGTTACATAGGAAAATTTTTTTATCTAAAATATTTTTTAAATTTTCATTATAATTTAATATACAGTACAATGTTCTAAGTTTATTCAGTAATATATACACTATTGAATAAACTTACAATATAGTGCTGTACACTATTGATAATGGTTCCAAAAGTTAACACTGCTATTGATAATGTAATTATCATTAGTAATATGATTTGTACTATATCCATTGTATTAGGATAGTTTTTACATATCTTCTGTCTAGTAGGTAAGCTTTATATAAGGCATATGTTTTTAATTTTATTATAATAATTATATACTAATTTATGAAAAAACTGACTTGCATAAAATTCCACTTACATAATGTCACATGACTTAGTACAAGTATTAGCCAACCTACATATGTTAGAGAATATCTGTTTATTGTTGATTAAATTTAATTTGAAATTGTCTATTATTATAAATTATATTTTTATAACTGCAAGTTGGCTTATCATAATACAATGGATTATGTAAAAAAATGTTTTTACTGATGCATTCGATATTTATCTCAGTTATGTTTGTAAACATATCTGTGATATTTTTTTCATTATCTATTGAGATGTTGCATCATTACAGATGTTACAAATATTAAATTAAATTTTTAACTCAGCATTTTGAATTATTTTAACATAAAAATTTGCTTATATTGATTATTATTGGATTCATTGCACACACGATATTATAGTATTGGAGAATTGAATTATTAGTAATTGCTTCTTTAAATCTTACTTGATGAACCTTTCCCATCTTCATAGATTTTAATGATGAAAGTATTGATCTAAGTCAGGATAATAGAATTTTTATATACTAAAATAATTACTATATTTAAAAGATTATATAATAATATTTTTTGTCCCATCTTCATAGATTTTAATGATGAAAGTATTGATCTAAGTCAGGATAATAGAATTTTTAATATACTAAAATAATTACTATATTTAAAAGATTAGACAAAAAATATTATTATATAAACTATATAAAAAATAAACTTCTTTAGACACTTAGTGATGAAGAGCATTATGGAAAAGAAGAAGAACATAATGTAGACTATGATCATGATGCATTTTTGGGAGATGAAGCTAAATCATTCGATGAACTTACTCCAGAAGAAAGTAGAAATAGACTTGGGAAGATTGTTGAAAAAATAGATAAAAATAAAGTAAGTAAAATGGAAATATTATATTTTATGTCCAGTAATAATTTTAATTTGTAATTATTGAAAACAGATAAGATTATAGGAAATAAAACAAGCACCATAAATAGATATATACAATCAATTCTCGTTATTCACAGATTCTGTATTTGCCTGTTTGCGAAAATTTATTTGTAACCACAAAATTGATTTTTGCAGCACTTTCGCACTTATTCACAGACTCTCACTGAATGAAGAAAATACTGATTGCAATGTAAACTGCCTCTCTCTCTCAAATAAAGAGATAGTCAGATCTTTGTCAGTCATCTCTGTAGTTTCTGACATTGGTCTGAGCAACATGGCAACAACGTGAGATATTTATGCTAAATTAAAATGAATGAACGTGATGAAGTTTTTCAACTCTATCTAACATTCAGAGGAACAAAACCGTATAACTGAAGGAACAGATTCTGTATTTGCCTGTTTGCGAAAATTTATTTGTAACCACAAAATTGATTTTTGCGGCACTTTCGCACTTATTCACAGACTCTCACTGAATGATGAAAATACTGATAGCAATGTAAACTGCCTCTCTCTCTCAAATAAAAGAAATTGTTTGTTACCAAACATAAGGTGCATTCAGCAATTCAGATCAATCTGACTAGATATCTGAATAGATCATGTGACTTCTGAGTTTCATCTGACTCATCTGACATGGCATTTTCCAAATGCATATGTCTGCACTGACCAACATGGTGGATTCGTGTGTGTTTATCGGTTGAAAAGTATGCTCACGTTGCTTCGCTATTATTATTAATTGATTAATAAATAATAAAGAATTTTTTTATGTCGTAGTTAATTTACATTTGTTTTATTGATAATTATTTCAATAAACAGTATTTATATTGAGGATGATTAGCCAGTATAAAAGTTTTTTAATTTGATATTACTATGAATGTAAAGCATTGTAATATGTGTAATAACTTGTATTAATTTATCACTTAGTCCACCATGTTGGTCAGTGCAGACATATGCATTTGGAAAATTCGTAAGTGAAGACAATTTTTTCAAAAAAGCAATGCTTAAAATGGGATAAGTGTTTCAGACAATAAACTTTGATAAAGAAAAATATACTGGGAGCGATCAGTCTTGCCAATTTACTTCCCATGCTTTGCGTAACCCACCTCCCATACATTGAATGTCTGGGACAGGTCTAACGCGTCAGCACAGTACGAGGATTGGAAACTGTAGCCGATCATGATTTCCGGTTTCCAGCGCCTAGTTCAATGTGACAAACTTTTTGGCCGGAGCTGTACATAATATATATATATACAGTGAAAACTGACTTCACGACCACCTGTATAAGATGATCACCTGATGTAACGACCACGAATTTATGGGAACCAAATTTTTTCCCATAGAAATAATGCTATTTGACCATAAGACGATCACCTCCTTAACCCGACCAAGACCTTCATTTTTATAGGCCAAAAATAAAGTGAAACTATGACAACCATAATTTTTTAACATCACTACTAATTGACTATCTTGATTGCTTACATCAGTACTGTTTTCTTTTAAACTTAAATTTCATTTAAGCCAAACCACTACAATTGGAAAACTTACACAATGTGAATTTTTTCAATTGGAATAACAAAATCAGGGTCTCATTTCTACTTTAATGCAATGTCTTTTTAATATGCACATTACTCAGATTTATATTTATGATATGATAATTAAATTCTGTATTAAAAACATTAAAACTCATAACTTGAAGGTATGGCGAAGTGATATAGGGAAAACAGGGAAAGTGAAAACATCAGCCACTGGATCCGGATGTTTATATACTACACAAGCGTATTAATCAGATGTAAGCTCATACACGTGTGATGCTATCAATTCACTTTGGATGTTGAAATATGGCTAAACCATGAGCTAAACAGAAAGTTAATCCTTGAATTTAGAACAGCAAATAAAAATGATTTGAAACAAGTAAAAGGTCTTTCTGAATGAGCATTAGCAGAAAAATTTAACATAGGGAAATCACAGATTTACAAAATATTGTCTCAAAAAGAAATTCTGACTAAATGGAGGAACAACAAAAATTGCAATCTTAAGCAAATGACATCCTGCAAGAAACATGTTGAAGAAGTAAATTAGCATCAACTATAGAAAAATAATGAAAAATTGTTGTCTCAATTAAACGACATCGTCAAGAATAGAAAATAATGAAAAATTGTTGTCTCAATTAAACGACATCATACATGCTTTGCCTTATAAAAAATAAAAGTGGAATGCGACAAAGCACTATTGATAGTTTTTCCATTCTAATTAAATATGTTGTTTTTGAATAAATGATAAACTGTATTATAAATTGTAACAAAAACATATGTTTCGATTTTATTAGTGTAATGATTTTGTTTCATTTAAACATGCTGTATTATAATTAACCTGTATAAGCCAACCACCTATATAAACAACCAGTTTTGATTGGAACCAGTGGTGGTCATCTTATACAGGTTTCTACTTTTTGGTGGCCGATTTCAATTATATACACCCTTCGCATGGTTAATTTTCTGCACCAACAGAACTTTCTTCTCATGTATAGCGTGCTTTCATGGAATGTAAAATCTTTTCTAGGAAGGGATCAGTTTAAAGGCTAGATTCGGGTCCTATCAGAAAAAACCGGAAATAATGAATAGATCAAAAATAAATGTGTCGTTGTTGATGTAAACATGACAAGGCAGTTCATAATCTTTACACATTTTGATATCAAAGGCATTAGACAATTAAACAACGACATTTACCATCACGTCTTAGTTCTATACATATATTCATTATTTTAAATCAAATTGATTTCAATCTCAATGATTTAAATAGTAAAAGCTGTTATTATTTTATGTTTAGCTGTTATTATTTATGTAGTTATTATTTTTTCAAAAATACATAAAATTATCGATTCAGTTATGACAAAAAAATGATTTCTTTTTGCTATTACAGAAGAGCATAACTCTTTTTGTCGTAAGAATTTTTGATAAAAGAATAACTAGGCTTACATCTACTTTTTTAGCCAAGTATTATTATTGCATTGTTATTTTCATTTCCATTTATTAAATGTGAGGGAAAACAGTTTCCTTTCTGTTCATTACTGTACGGATATATTTTCATCTCATGCATGTACCTAACTCTGTAATTTTATTTTTATAATGTTCATTGTTTAACATTGTATTTACTAATTGGTTAGCATTATTTAGTGGGTAATAAAATAGCTAAAAAACTTGTCGAATATTCCATATTTACTATAGGAAAAGGACGTTTTGTCCTTTCTATATACTTTGCAGGGAATAGATCGCTTTCCTTTTTTTTGAGTTAATTATACAAATAAACTAATTTTTTCAAAAAATATTGACTATCATTGCCAATAGATGGCGAAACCAGCGTATGGGAATCGACTCCACTCGACTCTCAGGCTTCTGGAGTCAAACACTCGCGACTCCATTTGCAACCCATCACTATAAATCATAACAGATTACTCCATATATCTACAAATTAGGTATTTAGAATAATCTTCATGTGCATGGCAAAAACATATAGCCAGCTGTGAGGAAAAAAAGCAATTATTATAAATACATATGTAATTTGTAAGTATTTGAATTTTAAATGCTGTCCATTTTCTGTAGTTTGCATTATTTTAAATTAATAATAATTAAAATTTATTGCATACAATTTAAATACCTGATGATTTTTTAGATCCATCATCATCATCTAATTGTGATTTTTTATGTCTCATTAAATCTTTAGCATCAGATGAAGTAAATTTATTTGATGAGTCATTTTGCTCTAAATTTTTTTTGTAGTGCCAAATACCTTTGTTGACCACAATATAAGGATCTTGTACTTGAGATACATTTTCAGAAAATCCATTATTATTATTATTATTATTATTATTATTAGATTGTAAAAAATGCTGAAAGCCTTTTTTGTTTCGTTTGGATTGTAACATCTCAAAAGTTGGAGGTAACAAGTGGGGGACTGACTGAATAACAAAAAATAAATAAAATTAGAAAGTCATTTTTATTATAGTTCAACTACATTAATATTTTATATAGTATTATATAGTTACAGGTAGTCTTCAACTTACAATGGAGTTCATTTTGCACCCTGCCATCATAAGTCAAATTTAGAAGTGTCCAGAATTTATGGATTTTTTACTACTAATGTTTACTAGAACACTATGTATTATCTCAATAAACATAAAAAAAACAAAACTATAAGAACCAGACACTTAAGGAGATAAATCTAACTATTGGGACCAGGATTTAAACACATTGAATTACATTGACTAATCACTGAATTTACTGATTACATCACCGTTGTAATTATAAATCATCATAATTTGAGGCAGTCATAAGTCAAAAACTACCTGTATATTAATATTTTATATATTAATGTATATTTTTTTTAATATACTTTTCTATTTTAATGCATATAAATATTTTATTATGATATAAAGAAAAAATAAGAGGCAAAAATAGTGAAAAATTTAAATAATTGAAATTAGACTTAAAAATCATTCCTTATTTTGAAATTTCATATTTAGTGCATATAATCATCTCCAAAATGATGATGTAAAACTTTTAAAATTGGCAATGTTAGTCAAGATGTAAGTGAAGACAATTTTTTCAAAAAAGCAATGCTTAAAATGGGATAAGTGTTTCAGACTTTGATAAAGAAAAATATATATATTTTTTTCTGTACTTAATTTATAAAAAATATGAAATGTGTGTATATAAATATATATATGAAGTATTATAAATATGAAGTATATAAATAAAAAATTAATAATTTAATGAGAAGATATTTTTGAACTGTAAATGGATCATTGTCAATGTTCAATAATATAAGTGGAATTGCACAAGTTTTTGGAGATTTGAGGAATTTAGCATTGTCAAGAAAAAAACTACTCCCTCACAATCTCCTAACAGCAACAAGTATCATCTTTATTCCTTATCTAAATATTATTTTTTGCTACCCTTTGAATTAATGTTCTTAAGAATCATGATGTCAATTTCAATATACCAAAGTTCTTCAGTCAACTTTTAAATAATCCAGATCTTCTCCTTAGGCTAGTGGTTTAAGTTCCTCAGTTTCTTCAAAAATGCTTTACTTCCAAATGCCAACAAGATTGTTAAACTTGAGTTAATCATAGGAGTTCTATTTAAAAACATCTTTGGCATTGATTTTCAAATCAAGTTCCATTGCCGTAGCAATAACTTCATTTGTTGCCTGGCAATTGGGTACAGTTTCAGGTAGCTTCTGAATTCTTAATCTCAATGAAGAAGAAAGAAGAAAGTTTCTTCCAGATACCCCTTATTATTTTCTCAGAAGTTCATCCCATGAGTCCTATAATTCTTACTTCATCTAGGATATTGAAGGCTTTCCAAAAATTCATCATCAGATTCTTGTCTTCCTCTATGGCTGCTTTCAAACTGGTAAAACAATGTCAAGTATAATAAGTCTATCATTTTCATGATATATCATTGAATTAGACAAGCGACATTTGGAAACAAGAAAGCTGTAAATGGATGTTCTAACATTCAATTAGTCTGTAACCAATTTGCAGACTAATTCCTATTTTATAAATGTCATTTAGTGATGTTCTTTTCAACTCTTATTGCTAATTTGAGTTAATGTATGAATTTAAAAAATGGCATTCCTGATTTTGGTATGGAAAAATTTAAGTTCGTGGTTTTGGCATGGTGCCAATGATATGATAATATATAGAATTCCTATATCTATAAATAAGCCTTATTCGAAGTGGAAAAAGATAATTATATTATAGAAGCACTTTCGACTTCAAGAAGTCATCAACAGCTATACAAAAAACAATTAGAATACTAATTGGTATTCTAATTGTTTTTTATATAGTTGATGAAGACTTCTTGAAGTCGAAAGTACTTCTATAATAAAATTATCTTTTTCCACTTAATATAAGGATTATTTATAGATATACTAATTATATAAATGGAAGTTTATTTATGCAATATATAGAATTCCTTTTTAAGATATTCTGCAGACATATTTTTCTACTTTAATTTTTCATTATTTTGTAAATATTTACTTTTAATAATAACTTTAAATACTGTTAAATGAGCATATTCACTAAATAAATAAAGTTAATAAAATAAACTTTTACAGATATAAATTAATAGTTTAAATTTTAAATTATTTTATCAATCTTTGCAAATGTTTTAAAACTATTCTTAAATGATCAAATCACTAGTCTTAAATGATATCATCAATATAATATTACTATAATATTAATTATATCTTTTAAATAATTTTAATTATGCACTTTAAAAAGTGCATTTTATTTTACCGGGCATAAATGTAGTTCTTCTTCAGAACAGTCTCTTAATATATTTAAATATATATCTATACCATCATTCAATTCAGATAACAGTTGTTCAAGTATAGCCACTCTTAAAT
Organism: Olivierus martensii; assembly: GCA_000484575.1. Lineage (NCBI taxonomy): Eukaryota > Metazoa > Arthropoda > Arachnida > Scorpiones > Buthidae > Olivierus > Olivierus martensii. The sequence continues at coordinate 4,094 of AYEL01012986.1, read as the reverse complement.
CTCTCAAGTATATAACATGTTTTATTGCTGCTTTTTCATATACTCTTGGTAATGGTCTTAATGTCCATACTGTAAGTTCTTCCTGAATTTTGACTCGAACCCGGGTCCTCCAGAGTGGAAAGCCGAAGCGTTTCCACGCGGCCAATCCGTGTGGATAGGCTACTTTCGTGAACGAACATTCAACGGTATAATAAATTGACTTTATTTTGGTGATTAGATATAGCCCACTTATTTCGGATTGGCCGCGTGGAAACGCTTCGGCTTTCCACTCGGAAAAATCCGGGTTCGAGTCTCTGGTCCCTCCTTGAAAATATTTACCATGGAGTCCGGGCCCGGTCCGTTGATCCCCGTCCTCCACAATCCGGTTGAACCCTTCTCAGGAGTGGCAGCATGTGAAAAGGCTTGTTTCTCCGCGCCACATTTCTACTAGAATGGAGTGTGGCGTCATCTCTTGACAAAAAAGCCCATTTATTTTAGTAAGTGTGATGACCAGATCCTAATAATTAATAAAAAGGGTGTAGTATCCCAATATGGAATAGTAAACCATTTTATAATTTTTTATGAATACACGTTTTCGATAATTTTGAATAAAGTACTCAAAATACTCCAAATTTCGCATTTTCGCTACGGGTCCGGCTAAATTCTCCTCAGGAATGGCAGCCTGTGGAAGGGCTTGTTTTGCCCAATCACTTAATGTTCTAATCAAGGATCCATGGTTCTAATAGAATGGAAATGCGTCATTTGTTGACAAAAAAAAGATCCCGTCACAGGTGTGGACATAGAAATGTCCACCACTTAATATGCGCCGAGTTCAAATCCGGGTCCCATATCTCCAGTTTTTCCAGAGAAGTCTGGGCCCGCTCCGTTGAACCCCATCCTTTCACCATCCGGTTGATCTCAGTACGAGTGTTGGCCAGCCTGTGATAAACTCTATAAGTGACCGCCTCCAGATACAGAATATCCTTCGTGAGATATGGCGGCTTAACTAACCTAACCTTAAAATGCACCGAGCGAAAAACGGCATAAAATCACAAGAAAAAACAATTGTTATTAGGCTTGTGATGGACCAATACAAAGTGTATTATAAAGTTTTGCTGTTATTCAAAGAAATAGCAGTTGTATGCATAAGTTTAACCCATGAATGTATTGTTTAACCATTAAAAAATGAAATGAATATAGGATAGAAAAAGAACCAAAAGAAAATATGATAGATCACTAAGAAAAGATAGAATATTTTAACAATTCCTTTGATGGTTTATTGATTATTCTTAATATCATTAAATATATTTTTATAATATATATCACTTCAGATTATATTTTTATCCTTTTATTTAGAACTAAAATTTTTTCTAGATAATAACCCAGTGGCCTGTTTATCGCTAAATGCATTAAATGCCTCCCAGAGACTCAAAAATCGAGAATTTTTCATAATATCAAATTAGACATATAAGCGCGCATCGTCCGCGTGAACTCGGTCCGAGTGTACTCTGAACGTGTCAACCTAGCTTAAGTGTCCATCCGTATCAATTAATCTGTGGTCGAGAGTACGCGAGCTGCGGAGGGAACGCTCCTACGTTCAAACCATCGATGATTTATTTATATAGGATTAAGCAAGAATTAAGTGATAAAAATGATGATAAATTCAAATGAGAGCTACGCATCAATATATGATATAATAAATGAGGAGGCCTATGTTACTTTTGTTAGTTATAATTATGTCACTAAATCACACATGGGATACTGTTTGCATCGCCCACTTTTAGACCCATTATAGGGAAACAGTGTCTAATTTCTATGCTGGAAATTGTTATTGGCGTTAAAAATTTGCCGAGCCACTGATTCGAAAAAACGTTTGTGTGAAACAGTGTCTAATTTCTATGCTGGAAATTGTTATTGGCGTTAAAAATTTGCCGAGCCACCGATTCGAAAAAACGTTTGTTTTATTGTGTCTTTTGCTATGGCTATATGTAATGAATTTACGACGAATCATGGACTAATTTTTTGCTATGACTTGGTGCAGTTAATGTGTGTTTTGCATTTGATACGAGGAACTGTGAGAGTTTTAAATATTTTTGGTGATCTGTTTGTTTGGGACTAGTTACGGTATTGTTAGACTGCCGTTGAGCAAGACCTGTTAAAAGTGTTACATAATGGTTGAGAAAAGGCAAACTGTTGATTTTGCATGCTAGGAGAGGTGCGGCTTTATTGTTTTTAGGGAGGCAATTTAAATCTAACGGTCAGTAGAGCGGTTAAGTCGAACTACTGAGGAGGGCTCGGGTGAGCCGAAAGTGCACTTTAGTGAATCCGTTGTTTTTTGACATTTACTGATTGTTCTTTTCCTGCCCAAGTGAGCTGAAATTTTATTAGTTTTATTTTATTTTTGTAAGGAACTTACTGTTAAATTTTAAAGAATTGTTCTTTTGTTCTATTCTATGTATTTAAATGTGCAACTGAGGATGTTATTGCTAATACCGAAAGCGTTTTTGTATTTTTAAATTAAACTGAGTTATTTTCACTGCTTTGATATGCTGGTGTTTGGAACTTTATATAATTCAAAATTTATTAATTTATTAAACAATTTTTCATAGCATGAAAATATGAAAATAACTATAAATGCTTGAGGCGATAAACAAAAATTTTAATGCCATATTTGGCATTGTGTAGATTTTGCAATTGATTCAAAATTTGGATTATATGATAAAAGAAGTGTAGATTTTGCAATTGATTCAAAATTTGGATTATATGACAAAAGAGGTAATCTTAAAATTTTTACGAATATATTTTGTTGTGAATGTACATTCGATTTTAAATGTATAATTTTTGCTCTGTGTATTTCAGAGTCTTTCGGATATTAATTTTCATAATTGGAGAACATTGTTTGAAAATGTCTTTCATCCTTTTTTGGAATAGCAACAACTGAATTACATATTAGACAAGAGCATATGCATTAACCATGGAAAAAAGAAATCATGTTTCCATTCATCGTGGTAAATGATAAGAGTTTTAATTCTTTTCTATGCTCATAATTATGGTTAAAAAGAAAAAAATTAAATAATTATAGAAGTTTATTTTTTAATAAATTTAACCATTTTAGTGAGGATCAATGATATACTTTATTATATTACTCAAGTAATATAATAAAGAAAGAAAAGATGTTTGAGCCTGTATAAGCATTTCTCCAACAAACTTTTGTTATTCATCAAAATAATCTTCATTTATTGTTCTTGATATACCGTATTACTTCAAATTTAAGCCATAGTAGGATTTTAAAATTGGAAAAAAATAAAAATGATTTTATAATAGGTATTGAAAAATAAGAAACATTTTTATTTACTTAAACAGATACTAATATACATAATAAGCTACCTAATTTATTGAGAATCTTCTTCAGATATATTATCACTTTCATTTTTTAAAAATAGTGCCAGGTCTCTTCTCCCAAACATGTTCTAATCAACTTTCATCAGTTCTGTTGTCATCCATGCATTATTTTGTGCTCGAATTATAACACCCTTAGGAAAATTTTCTTTAGGTACATTTTTTTTGTTTAAAATAATAAAAGGTGGCAATTTGTTTCCATCAGCAGTTATGAACAGCATTACAGTAATTCATGATTTTTCTTATAAGTAAAATATGGCCAAATACAATGCGATTCTACACAAACTACTATCTGTGGGGTCCGCGGAGCAACTGTGGCGTCAGGATATTTATAGCCAAAAACGCGATATGTGGCGCTTTCGTGGATAAGGACGGAGAGGAGAAATATCTCCAGTGATGCAATGACTGACAAAACGATACGGTTGAAAACAAACCTGGATCTTTATTGAGAGAGAGATTTCTTTACAAATGTTGCTGACCCGAACACAGGGTGCAGCACATTGCAATAAAACGGAGGATAAATACCTTAAAAATTAATAGTCCTTAAAGTCCTTGTTGTCAAAATGTCCTTTGAACACAAATTGATCTTTCCTTGGAACAGTTCTTTCTCTTTCTTATTGACGATTTCTTCCTTTATTTCTTTTTAGTTCCTTTCGGTGTACACACATGCACTAACACAACTTGTGATTTTTAATGGATCCTCGGACCGCTTTCGG
>AYEL01012906.1:0-92692 GCA_000484575.1 Olivierus martensii | reverse complement strand
TTAACACTTTTGTAAGTGTTTCTGAGTTTAATAAATTTATCTTTTTTTGTTATTTAACTTGTTCGAAAATTTATTCAGTTTCTTAGTGTAAGTTCTAACATCGTTTGTTCATTTTAATTCTAACACTTAATTGGCACTTTTAGTTATAAGTTCCGATCTCCGATTTTGTTTCGTCAATTAGACGTTACATTGTATTAGCTGTTTTGTAATTAATTAGTTTTAAGTTAGAACTTAGCTTAAGACCTGAGCTCAGGCCGAACTCTGGAATTTGCAGAGTCGCTAGACCGTTAGGCGTAGTTATAATTAATAGAATTGCATTTGTTCAAATTCATGACTTTGCAGATTCTGCTTTCTATTCTATTATATTTTAGTAATTTTATTTTGATTTTGGGATGAGAGAAATTTATTTTTGAAATTTTAAGTATAGCATGAAAATGAGTTTACAAATTTTACATCATATGATGAGTTGTAAAATTTGTAAAATTGAAAAAAATGTTGCCAATAATATAAAAATTTTGATTAATTCTGTTAAAATAAATAATAATTTATTGCTTTACTTTTACTGATGATTTAGTAAAATACAAGAAAATCTTAATGTAAACAATCCCAGGCTATAAATAGGGGCATGGAACTTTTATAGTTTTATGGTATCCAGTCGTTCCACAGAAAATCATAGCCAAGCCTACTTTACATGTGCCATTGGATATAGAATGTCAACAAAGTATCTGCAGGCCAATTAAAGTAGAAAAAGTTATAATTTTAAGTATAGCATGAAAATGAGTTTACAAATTTTACATCATATGATGAGTTGTAAAATTCGTAAAATTGAAAAAAATGTTGCCAATAATACAAAAATTTTGATTAATTCTGTTAAAATAAATAATAATTTATTGCTTTACTTTTACTGATGATTTAGTAAAATACAAGAAAATCTTAATGTAAACAATCCCAGGCTATAAATAGGGGCATGGAACTTTTATAGTTTTATGGTATCCAGTCGTTCCACAGAAAATCATAGCCAAGCCTACTTTACATGTGCCATTGGATATAGAATGTCAACAAAGTATCTGCAGGCCAATTAAAGTAGAAAAAGTTATAATTGTTTATGTATGAAAGTAGACAATTTTCATATATGTTATGTTTTTTGTTATAAATTCGAAAATTTATAAAAAATTAAAATAAAAATTATTGAAATGAAGAAAAACATATCAATAAATATATTTTATTAAAAAACTGATAATATTTTAATAAATTTTTCTCATTTTTTGAGTAATTAATTAATTAACTTAATTAATGAACATTTGCATAATACTTGGTTTTTTATCGATAATTTTTCAAAATATTATCTGATTTTTTCATTCATACCTTATTTTATTTATAAGAGTTGCCACTATCAGAAAATATCAAACATTTTGTTGGATGACTAAAATTTCATATATAAAAATTGTGTTTTCTCTGAGTTTGGAGAAAAAACAATTTTTTATTAATATAACAAATATATTAACATGTATACATTTGTTACATTTATATTAACAAATAACATATTGTTATATTAACATATACATTTGTTATGTTAATATAACAAATATATTAACATAACAAATGATAAGTTATAACATTTATATTAATATAAATGTTATATTAATATGTTTATATTAATATAACAAATGATAAGTTGTGAAAGAAATAAAACTTGAAAAACTTTTATATTGTTAGAATGACAATAAAAAACATAATAAATCTAAAAAATTTCAAAAAATTTCAATGAAAATTAAGCAAGATTTCACAATTTTAATTTTTTTGGTTTTTTTGTATTAATGAGGTTTAATTACAAAAATGTCATGGCATCCAAGGGGTTAAATGTTCTGTAAAATGCATTTGGCTTTTTCTTCTAGTTTTTATAGTAGTGCTTGCATTTGATGATGGCTGAATAAAGCCAAAAGCAATTTTATAGAACATTTAAATAAATTCTACTAAAAGCTAATCCTGCTTTAGTGTTTGATCTCATTTTTGAAAATGAATTTTTTTTAAGTATCTAAATCATTGTATGTACTTACATCTTCCAAATATTTGATGCAAAGAAAGTCTTTTCTTGCAGTATCAGTCCAATCTTTATATGAAATATACATTGCATTTTCATTAAGTTAATAATTAATTTGTATTTTTATATTATTCACTATTTGTTAGAATTATGCATATTATGTGAATTTTTATGCATATTAACATGCTGATGGACAACAACAGTTATAACAATGATATTGTGGGATTCTGCTGTAACATGAAAATGGTCATCAAATTGTTTTACTCTGTTATGATACTTTGGCCATAATGGTTAGTATTGACATTGATTAGCATATACAGGGTGTGTCAGCTAAATCAGGACAAAAAGATAATTTAATTAAACAAAATTTTATTTAACAAAAAGAATAAAATTATCAAAATTATCATTTGCACATTTGGGATCCTTTTAGATTAAAATTACTCAATGTAATTCCTTTCTGCCTCAATTACTGCCTCGATCCTCGATCAGAAATGATGACATGCCCTGCGCAACACCTGCTTGTCCAGGTTCAAAAACGCTGCCTAAATAGCGGCCTGGAGAGATGCCACATTAGGATGTCTCGACCTATTAGAGACCCTTTCAACAACGCTCCATACGTAATAGTTAAATGCTGCCTCAGTAGTGGCCTAGAGAAGATGCCACATTAGGATGTCTTGATTATTAGAGACCCTTTCAACAACGCTCCATACGTAGTAGTCCAAAGGATAGTCCATACGTAGTAGTCCAAAGGATTCAAATCTGGACTGTTAGAAGGCCAGAATTCTTTAGCACAAACATATCCACGTTGTCTGACACGTATCCAGTTTTGTACTAAATGACTGGTGTGTGCAGGTGCACCGTTCAGCTGAAAGATGTAGGGTCTCCCAGACTGATGTGCGCAGGCACGCCGTCCTGCTGGAAAATGTAGGGTCTTCCAAAGCCGCAGTTTCCATCCAAGATTTCACTATTGTTGTAAGAACATGCAAGTAAATCTCTTGTTATGGTTTCCCCTTTCCAAAGATGTGCGGCAGCATGACATCACCTTCACCGGAAACAACACCTAGGACTTGAACACTGGCCGGAAACTTCATCCTAGCTATTATGAGGACATCTTCAGAGTCATAGGTAAGCCAACGGTCATTTCTCCAGTTTACTTTGGCATCAACAGTAGAAATTTTCTCATCAGAAAAAAATCTGATGTGTCCTGCAGCTTCATTCTTCATTGAACACAGAAGCAAGTTGCAGCAAGCAACTCTCTTTGTTTTAGCGGCATCAGACAGCATCTGTCGTACTTTTATGATGTAGAACTTGTACCGTAGGTCCTCTTCTGCAATTTGACGCATTGTGGCCTTACTCACACCCAATGTTTTTGTCAACTGCCTAAGAGATTGCCCTGGATCCTCTGAGATGAGCTCTTGAGCCCTTTGGACAACTTCCGGTGTCCTTGACGATCTCCCCCTGGAATGGCTCTTCCTTGCCGGGTTGGCAGAACCTTCTTCAGACTTCTCTGAAGCCGCATATCTAGCAGCAACATCATAAACTGTCGATCTTGGATAGTTAAAGAACAGAATTATTTTGGTAGGTGAACGTCCAGCGCGAAGGCCTTTGATTACCGCTGCTCTCCGATTATATTCTGCACTTGATCTTAACTGGATCAGTCATTTTTAACTTATCCTCAAACACATTGTCTGTCTGGCTTACTAAAACATCAGCAGCGGTAGCGCTGACGTAAAATATGGTGGGAAATTCAATTTGAAATTTGTCCAGATTTAGCTGACGCACCCTGTAGAACTATCAATAGTATCATGAAATGTCAAAATATATGAATATTTTGACATTTTTATATAGAGATTTAAATTTTCAAGATTATTATCTACCAAAATTTATACAAATTATAACATTAAATTTTTATATTCAAATGACTATTATATTCATTATTAGACTTGCACTGTTTATCAAAATAAATATCTATCTAAAATTCATAAAATGTATTGTTTATGATGCTAAATAAAAGCTATATTCAAGAAAAAGCCAACTTTAATCACTATTTAATGGTGATTAAAGTTATTAAATACGAAGTTTTTTATTTCATTATAATGTAAATATAGTAAATATTGTATTTACAATATTCTAATAATAATAAAATCATACATTTCAAATTATCTACTTTTGGAGGCATTTTCTATATAGTCCGAGCTTTTTTGTAATTCAAAATAATTTCATTTTCATTCATCTTAAATTATTTGGATTTTACTGCATATATCTGAATAACAACATATGAATTATCTATTGTTTTTCAGGTAAAACAAATAAATATATCATTTACCTGAAAAGCTTCAATACATTCTTTATAATTTTTGATTTCATATTCTTCAGCTGCATAATATTTTACCTAAAAATATTTTATTAAAAAAAGTAAATTTTAAACATTCATTAATCTTAAATTCACAATTTAGTAATATAACTTTCAATTGATTTACAGGTGAATATAAAATCTTAGAATCTTATTCTTATTGCATAATAATTAATGACCATTTAATTAATAAATTTATTATATTAAAAATTAAATATCAAAAGTTTAAAAAATACCATATATACTCGAATATAAGCCTATCAGTGTATAAGCTGACCCACCGACTTCAGAGTTTAAAAATCGGTAAAAATGCATAACCCGTGTATAAGCCTAACCCGACTTTAGCACTTAAAATTTGATAAAAATTTGAAACCGATAAATTACGTGATTTTTGATTTTTAATTACTGATATATTAATGCCATTTGCCAAAGTAAATATTTTATTGAAATTTTAAATATATACATATAAAATAAATTTTATAATACAAACACCAATATATAATTTAAAAAATAAAATTTTATGTTACCCGAAGTGATCGAGCGCGTCGCACCGCTGACTCCAACCTGCATTTGTACAAGTACATCAGATAGGCGATATCGCGCTGCCTGATGTGCCGTGACACAGAAATTCAAATCAGTAATTCAGCTAAAGTGATCCAATGCAGCACACCTACATTAGTTTCTTGGATTATTGTCAAGAATTTCTGCATTGTGGTGCATCAGGCAGCGCAGTGTCGCCTAGCTGATGCATTTATATAAATGCAGGTTGGATTCAGCGGCACGATGCACTCGATCGAATCAGGTAAAGTAAAATTTTACTTTACCTGATGTGGAGGTTAAGGTGACGTCACTTCAGAAAATATCAAGTTAACGAATAGTAACAAATTTTGATAATTTACATAAAAATATTTTCTTTTTATTGTTATCTTTGAATAACTGTTTTCTTTTCTAAAAAAATTTCATATTAAAGTATCACAATAAAAATTCATTTGAATACGTCTACGTCACATGGCTCCCAAGAGACCATTCAAAATTTCGTTTTCCCTTACATCATATTTTGTCTATTTTAGTTGAGTTATCGTATTCAAATCTTTGATTGTATTTTAAAATGAGTGGATCATTCTAACAATGATGTCATACACCACGTGTGCAACGTGATTTCTAGATGTTAAGTGTGCGATTTCGAAGTTTTAATTTTGCTTACGATGAACTTTTTTGATAGACTACAGTTATTTTTCAGTACAGATTTTAAATACAGTAATTATTATTTCTTTGTTGTTTTAAAAATTATTTCAGTTATTTTTTAATCTATTTTAATTAAATCATGGATGTTAAATATAATAAGCATTTATGGATTACTAGTGAATGGATTAAACATTCTTAATTTATAATAATGAAAAATAAATATACTTTTTCACTCAAAAATGAATCCTAGGTAAGATTCTCGATCGATTGTCGAATTTTTGCGTCGCGTCATATCGGGCAGCACAGTGTTGCCTATTTGATTACAGTATATAGACGCAGGTTGGAGTCGGTGGCGCGACGCGCTTGATTGCTTTGGGATAATATATAATTTTACCTGGTATTGCATTAAATAAATTATTGCAAAATTTTCTTCCTGGTCTTCAGGAAACATTCAATAACCTATATTACTTCAATGGTTTTGCTTATTACTTCAATTTCTTCAGTCAAAAAAAAAAGTTGATTTTTTTGATCTGTATATAAGCCAACCCCCCATTTCAGAAATTTTTTTGTGAAAAAACCTCGGCTTATACACGAGTATATACGGTAATAATAATGAAAAAGACAATATTTATCACTAAGGAGAATATACTGCACTTTTCAGAAACAACTATAGGCAATTCTCAGTTTACATTCCTGGCTTTGCAAATTCTTTTTTAAATATCAAGTATTAACAAAATCAAAAATATAAGCATTAATTGCAATACATAAATGCTAAATATTCATAAATACAACATTTCAAAGTACATATGTAACTATACAATACAGTACTGCTGAGTTTGTAGCAGACATTCTGACATCTACTACAAAATCAGAAAAATCAAAATGGTGGATTGGGAAACAGTAATAGTATAATCTCTGGTTGTCATAGTTTCATTAATTAATTATGTAAATAACTTCCATTCCCAGATTGTGCCTAAGGCAATACAGTAGGTCCTTATTTAACATCACTTCACTTAAAATTATTTTGCTATTATGTTCAACAAAAACTAGTTTAAAACTTTTAAGATAGTAAAATGGAATTAAGCCTGTTTTCTTACATTTTTCTTCATAACAGAGAGAAAATGAGATAAAAATCTAGAATTATAGAAAATGAGGTAATTATATTTTATGAGAGCACTAAATTCAAGTATAAAATATTGTCTATGAACAATATATTAATTAAACTATACAGCACTTATTATAATTTGTTTGATTTTAAAAGTTGTTTTCATTTTTTTAGATAAATAAATTATTGTTCAATCAAAAACTATTGTTTTGTTGATCGTTACTTTATTATCTTTAATCTCACAAACTAGAGTTAGCCTGTATTTTAATATAAGTTAACCCTAGTTAACAGAACTAAAACGTTTTCAAGAAAATACTCTTAAATGAAATTCTCATAAATCAAGTATTAAGTTATCATTGATTTAAATAGAAAAAATTATAATGTATTCCTGAGCCCTAAAACTGTCATTCATTTTTCATTAAAATATCTTGACATATAATCTAGTTTAGGTTGATCATTTTCTATTCATACCAATCTAGAACAAGAATAAATAAAATAAATTTTATTAATTGCATATAAAGCATATATAAGTATAAATACAGTGCTCCTCTAGTTATGAACATAATTTGTACATAACAAATTATTGAAATAACTACAGCACTTTTTAGCAGTCCATAAAACTTTATTAATCAAAGGTTAACTTCGGAGTAACGTTTTCAACTATTTAATAGTCATCTTCAACTCCTAAATGCCTTAAATCATATAGAACCAGTGGTGTTCTAAGAATATATAAAATCTTGCCATTGTGATTCTATTTTGGAACCAAAGCTATATTTCAAAAATGTTCTTTAAACTTTTAAGTAGTTAATGTAGTTATAATTCATTAAGTGGGATATAATTCTAAAATGAAAATATTAAAATTAATCAACATAATAATACCTAAAAATTATAAATACGAATATAAATAAAATTAAATAGGCTAAATTATAAATAAAAATTGAAAAGTCCTTTGCAAACAGGTGTTTGCGTTTTAGGCTCCAAGTTATTCTAGTGGGTGTTATTATCTTAGAGCATATTTCCATGCCTCTGAAATTGTTTCTTTTTCTTTCTTGTTGATAATCTTTTTCTCGTTTTGCTCTCCTATAAATGTTTACTTTTTCTGCAGTACTTAGTTCAACCGGATCTGGAACTTTCTGTATGACCTTGGCACCATTCCAATTGTCTTTGATGTTGTTTTCGTATGCCTGTCTTGCTAGTGCTGTCGTTAAATTTCCTTGTTGGATGTCCCATTTATGCTCTTCTATTCTATCATTGAGGTTTTTTTTTGTTGTGCCAATGTATGCCTCTGTGGTGCCCATGTCGTAATTTTCTAAGGTATCCTATATACCCCTGTTGACTGCCCGGAGCTATAACTGTCTTTAATATTTTTCAATGCTTGGAAGACCGTATTTCCTCATCTAAATGCCGGCTTCATCTCCATTCTTTTTAGGATCCTTTTAATGGTTTTCAAGTACATCATAGTACTCTGTACTACCTCATATCGTGATGTCATTTGTTCGTCTAAAACAGCAATATGTCTGTTATTTATTTCCTGTTCTGTATTTTCTTTGGATTTTAATTTCTTCTCTAGTTCTCCCTTCAGTTTCATTAGTATTTGTTTTCCGTATCCATGTTTCTTTGCAATGGTTTCTATTTTCTGTATCTCTTCCTTTCTCAGTGTGTCATCACTACACTGGGAGAAAGCTCTCTTTAGATATGATCTTAATGCTGCTTTTTTATATGTCTATTTATCTGCAGACCATTTCGGGATTATGACCGATGTGGCTTCTGGCTTTCTGTAGACAGTTGTTTGTATGGTATTGTTCATAGTTCGAAACAATTGTCTATAAAAAGCCAAGAAAAAGTAAACATTTATAGGAGAGCAAAACGAGAAAAGATTATCAACGAGAAAGAAAAAGAAACAATTTCAGAGGCATGGAAATATGCCCTAAGATAATAACACCCTCTAGAATAACTTGGAGCCTAAAATGCAAACACCTGTTTGCAAAGGACTTTTTCAATTTTTATTTATAATTTAGCCTATTTAATTTTATTTATATTCGTATTAATAATTTTTAGTTATTGTTATGTTGATTAATTTTAATATTTACATTTTAGAATTATATCCCACTTAATGAATTATAACTACATTAACTATTTAAAAGTTTAAAGAACATTTTTGAAATATAGTTTTGGTTCCAAAATAGAATCACAATGGCAAGATTTTATATATTCTTAGAACACCACTGGTTCTATAAGATTTAAGCCATTTAGCAGTTGAAGATGACTATTAAATAGTTGAAAACGTTATTCCAAAGTTAACCTTTGATTAATAAAGTTTTATGGACTGTTAAAAGTGCTGTAGTTATTTCAATAATTAGTTAGAAACCTAAGAATAGCAGTTATAGGTATTTTCAATGATTTGTACATAAATTATATTCATAAATTGAGTTTTCATAACTCAGATACTGCTGTTATTTTGGCATCAAAAGTACTGAAATAACTTTATTTACTGTATTTTATAATATATTTCACTACTGGACCAATTAAAAATTTTTAATTTCACAAATATGAATAAAAAGTTCCAAATATAAAGCAAGGATATTTGATATAATCACAGCCTTCTTGAAATACTTCCATGATTAATTAATTAACAGTGCAATTTCACATTATATTGGTTACTAAAGCATTCTGCTATCACATTGTTTAAAATTATTGAAGAGTTCTTGAAGTTTTGTGAAATTTGAAAATGAAATTTCATGTTCGTAAAGTACTAATTTTCATAACTAGAGAATTGTACTGTGATAATATATAGTAATTAAAAGAGCCAGCTTAATTTGATTTCATTTTAGCTTCCTAGCCATTTTTAAGACTCCCAAACAAATGATGAAATTATAACAGAATAATTGTGTTATAAAATACAATATAAAGATAGTTCTCAATTTATGCATTCTTGGATTTATGAGTTTTTTTTAAGTAAGAAATATCAAAAAATTCAAAAATGTGAACATTAATTGCAATAAATAAATTATAAACATTCATAAAAAGGCATTTAAATTCACATATATAGCTATACAATAGTGTATAATTGGTTTTGTAGTAGAAACTCCATCATCTACTTCAAAATTGGAAATTTCAAAATGGCATTCCAGAAGTGGAACTAGCACATTCTGTGTTTTATTGGCATATTATATAAATAACTTCTATTCCTGGATTTTGCCTACAATAGTTGTTCATCTGCATTTAAGCTCATCTATTTATCTGTCAATAATAATGAAGAATAAGCATTCTTTAGCATTAATATGACATGAATAATTTCTTTATTGTTATAATTTGCTTAATTTTACAAGCTATATTTTCATTTATTAGATAAATATATCATATTTTAATCATATGCTATTGATTTTGTTGATCTTTATTTAATTTTATTATAGTTAAATTTCCTTATTGAGAACATAACACCAGGTTTTAATATTATGTCTATGGGAAATTAATTCTTCACTTACAAGTTCTAACTTAACAAGCTCACTCCAGGAATAAGTTAATTCATAAAGATAAGAACTATCTGTACATGATATAGTAAATTACATAAATATACATGAAAAGTAAGTTATATAAAATTTAATTAAATATATTATAATTTAGTATCTCTGTTAATTGCTAAATGCTGTCATTGTACAATTAATTTTATATTTAACTTATACTTTTGTATGTTTTATATGCAATTAATAAAACTTATTCTAATCTATTTTATTAATTTTTAAGCTTACTGTTTCATAATTCAGAAGAGCATCTACTCCTCTTGCTTGTGTAGCATTATCTAATTTATTCATCATTCTTCGAAACTTTGTTCTCCATTCGGTAATGGCAATAGTAGCAGCTACAAAAAATATGCTATTTTTATATTTCTTAGAAGAAATTTTTTTATTATTGAAATAATTAATTTTTTAATTGAAAATTTTTATTATTAAATTTTATGCATATCATCAAGCTAATATATAATTTATAAAGTAATACAAACTATTTAAACTAATATAAAACAAAAATTTAGAAAATAGGAAAATATAATGTTAATGCTAAATTAACACATATTAAAAAAAGTACTTTTTAGTAGGATGAATTATATATAGATCCTTGAATTTTTGAAAATATATATTTCTGAATTGAGGAGCTTATACATGGATGAAATATATATCTTTTTTTATGGATCCTTAAAAAGGAGAATACATTGATATCTTCCTTTTTTAAGGAAAAAATTCATGATAAATTGAAGGTGATATCATATATTTTAATCATGCTTGGCTTGTATCATGATATACCATTATTTCACAGTTTTATCAGAAATGATATCATTAAAAAACTGAAAAAAGCCAAATTAATTATGATTAATATAATAAATTTATTATAATGAAAATATAAGCAAGTTTGGGAATAGAGAAAAAATTAATAAACAATAAGAATTGGACTTTATCTATCAAATTTTATCATATAGTAATACTAGCTACACATTTTTAGCTGTTAAAGTAAGAGAACTGACCTATATAGGGATCATTAACGGATATAAGGGAATCTAAGTTGTCGTTATCAGGTCCTGACATCAGGAGCAGTTTAATAAGAATGATAACCAAGCACAAATGAAAGGCCATGAATCTGGATTTGGTTGATTTACTTATATGGTTGTTTGAGTAAGTAACAATCAGAAGCCTGGAGTGTAAAAGAAATAATGACAGAATTAGAGCGATTTTTATAAACTAACCTATTTAATATAGTAAACAATAACATGAAATACATATTTACAGAAACATGTTTCAGCATTTAAATCAACTAGGAAAGTCTAGACCAAGATTTTTAAGAAAAATTTTTATATGCCTATTAAAGTAACCACAAGAAATTGCCCACTAGCAATTTCTCATTGTTACTTTAACAGGCATATAAAAATCTGGTGTATACTGCAATCTGGTGGTCTTTTAGTGTAATAAAATCACCAGATTGCAGCATAGTAAAGCATCTGGTTTGCATCTGAACCAATGAGGCTAATTCCAGATTCACAACTTTAGATTTTCCAGGAAAAAATTTCTACCAGAATGTTTTAAAAATAAAACTAACAGCACGAAGGCAAAAGAAACTTTCATAACGTGAATAACTAATTAAATCACACAAAACTAGTAGCGCTTTCAATTTATTACAAAATTTTGTAATAAATCGAAAATGCTACTGGTTTTGTGTGATTTAATTAGTTATTCATGTTATGAAAGTTTCTCCTGCCTTCATGCTGTTAGTTTTATTTATAGAGTTAATTTGGCAGTGTAATAGAATAGAAATGTTTTAAAAACCTAAAAAATTTCATCCCATTTTGAAATTCAAAATTAATATGTAATATATTAATTTTAAATTAAAAAATGGGATGAAAATTTTAATTTTATTTTAAAATAAAATTAATCAATTAAATATGCATTGTTTTGTTCAAAGACTTTCTGCCATCTCTTGGTAGCTACATGTTTTGGAGTTTCTGAAGAAAGAATTGATCTGGATTGTTTTTGCAGATCTTCAAAGAAGTGATGTTCATATCCTTTAAACTATGCTGCAGAGATATGAATAAATGATAACCAAAGAATGCATCTGAATAAGCTTCAAAACATACCAACTAAGTTATCAAATCGCACACTGGTTTCAATAACGTCACAACACAAAAAAGTAGATTTTTCAGGAGGAACAAAAATAGATTTCATTTGATTATAAAAATTACTAAAAGTTGTAGTTAACTGGTGAAATAAATGAAACGTCCAATATAATCATATATACAATAATCATCAAGCATTGCTTATAAGCATGTTCTTACACTTTTTAGGGTTATGAATACTGGATAACATAATGGCAGTCCTATATAGCGACATAACTGCACTGTAGGGATTACTTTTTGAGTTAGAGGAGTATTGTTATACATGCATGTGGGTAATGAAGAGGCAGTTTCAGATAAAGTATTAACTTAAAATTGCAATTTTTTGAGTTGTGACGTTATTGAAGCCAATGTGTGAAATGTATAAGGTTTAGCGTTGTCATGATTAGAGTTGCTGGGTTAAGTCAGCTCAATTCAAGCAGCTCAATTTTTTTCATAAATAAAAAGATGGGGAGCTTAAGCTTGTTTTTGCAAATAATCTCAAGTTTCATTCCACAGACTTTTAAGTTAGTTAACAGTATTTGCTAAACAATGGAAAATTATGTTGTTATGCAGGTGTGAAAACAGAGATTGCTGAAGGATTGTCATTCTTTTCTGTTTAATATAGTAATTTGAAATTTTTGTTTAATTGCAGTAGTTATAATAATGAAAACAGTCATGTGGCTAACAGATATGTGTAATAAGTTCCACTCAATGAAATCAAATCAGTTGTCCAGCATTGTGAATCATTGTGTTTAACAGGAGAGAGGAAATCTGTTTCCAACACTCTGTAAAAGGCACAATCATGTGCCACTCATTAATACCTCTTGATAGATGAAGATCAACTGATCTGTGATCTTTGCAAATTGTGCATCATTTAATCAATTCTCTTATTTTACTGAATGTTTATAGCATTTTAATTCTTCTGTTTTTAATCTTTTAAATATTTTTAAAAAATATTCTTATTATTTGGGCTTTTATGTTTTTTTATTGATTATTATTATTTCATTCAACATTTGTTTTTTCTTTTAGCATATTTTATTTTTACATGAGTAATACACTGTTATGCCATTTTTATGAATTAAATTTTTATGTTACATCTATTGATTAAATTATTGCTGCTGTTACTTGATACAGTTTTATTTGAGTTTATCATGATCTTTTATAAAATGTTTATAAGTATTATTGTTAATTATTTGTTAATTTTGTTTGCATTTTACAATCACCTTTCACACAGTATTGTTTTTATTTTCATGAACATTATATTTGTTGCATTTTGGTCCAAGTGAATGTTGTATGATGAAAAAACCAAATCTCAAATCATTCATTAAACACTATAATTATGTTGACTGGTGATTAGTCAACTTTGAAGTACAATTCATTAATAATTTTTATCAAAAAAACTCATATAGCTTGAACTTTCCCAACTTTTTTCTTAATAATAGTTCATCAGTTTGAATTTTTGAAAACATCAGAGTTACAGCAACTCTAGCCATGATAGAATACATCTTTTCTGTTCTCTATTTATGATTCTTTTTCCTTGATTGCTTGTTCAATCTGTTCAGTTTTGAACAATATTTGTCCAAATCAAAGTTTGGTTTGATGATATACAATTTCTTTCCATCTGACCAAGTCCATAGCATAATTTTCTTCAGGTTTAAACTAGTTTTTGCTATGGTTAAAGGAATTTCACCATGCTTACACAACAATCTATTTCATTTAATGTTATTACATATAATTCATTTTTGCCACCAATCATATCAATAACTTATTCATTTTTGTCAATAATCATTTGCTTAAAAATAGATCAATGTTGTTTTGTTTCAGCTGAAAATAAATCAGAGACAGAAATACAGTTTATCAAATTTTTTGAACAAGTTATGGACCATCCATATGTTGATTTTGTTGATCATTTCAAGTTGTAGTAATCATCTCAAAATGGTTGATTGATTAATGCTGAGTATTTCTGTAATCTCTCAAGCCATTAGATGCCAGTCACTTTCAATCAAAGCCAAGATGTCAACTCTGTCAGTCTCAATCAACTGTCCAGAACATTGCATATTGCCAAGATCAAAAGTTTCTTCATAAAAACATCTGAATTATTTATAACATAACTATGGACTCATCAATAGCACTCTCTCATATATACTGCATATCTTTTCTGGAAAGTTAAGAATGTTCTTACCTTTCCAGAAATAAAAAAGCATGATAAGCTAAAAATGCTTCTTGTTTTTTTCCCATCTTCAACTCAAAAAGAATCTCTGAAAACTCAAAATTTTATAAAATGTCATCCTTCCAATGGCATATAACTTTAAATGTGAAGTTGATAACAATTGAAATTTGCGACAAAACATTGCAAAGAAGAAAAACTGGGATGAACTTTAGCATCAACCCAATAAAAATTAAGATTCCCTGAGAGAACCAGGCATGGACTCTTAAACTCCATTCTTCAATATTCTGGTTGAACAATCATGAGTATTGACAATCTATGGTGGAATCTGAAATGGCTGCCATTATATGTATATATCCCTTGCAATTCAGTGATATAATTAAACTTACTTAATTTAATTTTAATAACTTAATTTACTTAATAACTTTAATAGATGGCACCACTCATTGATTTAATAAAATAATAAATACTAGAAATTACCCGCTCATATAATGAGCGGAAATATACTATTGTGATCTAATCTTATAATACTTTATATACGAGGAGCGGAAATATACTGTTGTGATCTAATTTTATAATACTTTATATAACAGCATATTGTATAATAACAGCTTATCTTGCAAATTTATTTACTATATGTTAAGCATTAGTTCAAATGTGTAGTAATTGCACGGGGGCCCATGGAGGCTGCACCCCATGGGCACCTCCCCGATGGCCCCACTCCACCGGGGATCCACCCCAATGGGCCCCAAGCCCATGGGAACTGGTTTCATCTCCCCAGTGGGCCCACAGCTCATGGGGAGATGAAACCCTCACGGGGGGCCCGTGGGGTGGGGCTGCACCTGCCAGGGACCCACGGGGGCCCGTGGGGTGGGGCTGCACCCGCCAGGGACCAGGAGGCCCCAGTCGGGTGGGGGCCCGTGGGGCTCTGTTTAATGTCCCCGGTGGGCTGCATCCAGTTTCATCTCCCCACAGGCACCGGGGTCCCCGTGGAGTGGGGCTGCACCCCCGTGAAGGGAGTTATTTACAGCATGATGAATGGTTATAATCTTTGTGTGATAAAATATAAGCAAATTTCATTTGAGATATGTAATATATCACCATCGTAATTATGGAAATAGAACAGGCTTAACTGCAAATTCAACATAAAATTTCCTTTAAAATAAAACATTCAATGAAAAGGTTAAATAAGGTGTGAAAAAGTTAGCTGAACAGTATCCTGTATCATAATCAGTAATAATTCTTTTAGCTAAGTAATTCGGTAAAAATCTAATAATAGTAATGCAGGTAAGTTATCTGTTGCCCCTTTCTTTGACACTTAGCGCCATCTATTGATATTTATTTTCATAGAATTAAAATTCGGCCCCTAGGGCCCTAAAAATCGCCAAATAAAAAAGATCTGTTGTCGCAGATCGAAAATTAGATCTTTCTAACGATACCCTATTTATAGAAATCGGTACACTGGTTCATCCAAAAAAATGATTCCAGCCATACATGTTTGACTAATTATAATATAGATTCTAATTACAAGATGGTACTAAAATTAGTTCAAATCATTAAAATTTCCATTAAAGATTCAAGGGATTAAATATGGCAGTTTAATTAGGATTATTTTAATGTGATAAAAATCTATTAAAGCTATGTAAATGAAATCTTATATAAAAAGATATGTTGTTTATTATTGTTAGATAATGGATAATGGATATTTTTTTTCATCTGAAAGAGCATAAACAGTAGATGAAGAATCACCCCTATATTGGGGACCACTACTCTAGCGTTTTCGAGAAAATCACCCCTATATTGGGGGCCACTACTCTAGCATTTTTGAGAAAATTGCTTTTGAAATTTCAGAAATTTTTTGTTTTACTTAAATAGCTAACGCTTGGACATTCGACTATATGTTGTAGTGGCGAAGTGACTACGTCAGGGTTCCAACGGTCTGAGGGTATAGGTTCGATTCTCGGTACTCTCTGAATTTTTTTCCTCTCTAAACTTTTGCACTTTTTAAAGTTTACATTATATTTGGATTTTTAACAATTATTTAACAATTTTCAGATAATTATTTCAAATGTTTTAAGCAATTTACAAATATTACATACAATAGCAGGACATAACTCTTCACAATAATTATAAAGTGTATTCTGGAATATAACTATACATTATTTGCGATATTTACTTCTTTCGCCAAGTAAAGAATTTTATATTGCGTTTACAAAACTGTCCTTATTTATTACAAGTAAAAAGAGAAATAACATCCAGAGAAGATGCAATCAAAATCCATTCATTAATCCATTATCAATTGTCAGCACCAAGTTATCATGATATGTTAAAATATGCTTGGTATGCAGCAAAATTAGTTGAAAAAATAAATGTATTTTTAAACGTGAATCAAGTTTCATTTTCCGGTTTAATCACACCAAAACAATAAACTGTTTAATATATCAGCAAGATGGCCACAGTGGAAGCATGCTGTGCTCTCTCTCTGAAGAATCCCATGTCTGTAATTCCGAATCATGCAACGTAAATTCAGGGAATGGTGGAAATTCAGAATGTACGTAAGTCCGAAGCACTGTAACTCGGGGTATTCCTGTATATATTCAATAGGCCAAGTTTGGTTCTAAGTAGTCAAATAGTGTGGAAACCTTTGAGAAATATACATACATACATACATACATACATACATACATATCATTATGATATCAATTGGTATGTGTATATGCATGTCCAAAAGACTTCCACACTGTTTGACTCCTCAGGACCATACTTAGCCTAAAGACTTCCTGCATCCCTATAGGTAAAAGGTTATCATGGGTTGAACTAGCCTCAGAATGGGGCATTTTGGAGTGAAACAAAAATGCCTTCATTTAAATCCATCAGAACAATTTTTGAATTTGGGATGATATCATAGCAACACTGACATGATGTCATTAGTGATATATAATGGATGCCATCGTGAAATGCTTTTCTCATATGACATCATGATGATAACATAATGAATGACATCACTATGATGATGATACAATCCTGTTATGATGATGTCATCACAACATAATGCCATTTGAAATCCATTGGTTTCCTTTTTTTTTTTGGGAAACTGGACCTAAAAAAAACCAATGAATTCCAAATGATATAATGAGTTATATGACAAGACATAAAAAACCGCACAGCATTAGATAATAAAAATCTTTATTTCAGAAAAGAGTGCCTAGTGCTGTGCCATTTTTTTATATCTTTTTATAAGTGATAGAATGTCTAAAACCAGAGTTATATGATGTCATGATGATGCATCAATGGATGATGTCGCTATTACATCATCATTGCTATGATGTGGTGTAATTGTGATCAATCAATTGATTTCAAATGCTTATAATAAATAAAATATATGGACAATGCTACTTCTGTATTGTTTATTATAAACTTATCCATAAAGTCAATAAATCCACAGAGTTTGTGCCCAGCCCACTGAACAGTGTTCTTCTAACTTCTGATCCAACTAGGGATGTTGCCAGCCTGTATTAGGCCCGAAAAGTAACTGCTGCCAAAAGTATCTTGCCCTATATGATCTGGAATATTAATAATATAATTTATAAATTTGTGTAAACTAATTACAATTTTTTTATTACTAGCAAGAGTACCAATGTCTTGATAACATAACTGTATTATATAACTGAAATTCTTGAGCGATGCTAGGCATTCTTGTTAGTATATTATATAAATGTTTACTTATGTTGCTTATATATTTAAAATTTTGAATGTTCTTTAGATAGAATTTTTGCTGTTAAATATATATGTTGAATTACAAGTATACCTAATTATTGAAACAGTTATATTCCACTGCTGTATAGCAAATCATATTTTTTTTTCATTTGCTAATGTATATAAAAGCCTAAAAACATATTTGCATTATAATTTATCAAAACACAATAGCACTAGGCCTAAAAACTCTGCCATATGGCCACATTTTAAAACATTTGCATACCATTCTGGAGGATCCAGATTCAATTCTGGATTTCAAACCTTCAGTTTTTCAGGATGACTCTCAGGCCAACCCTTCTATATGTTAATTTATGTTTTATATATTTATTCTAAGTATTATTTTGCAGATAATTTTCATTTTGAGATATAAAATAAAAACATGGAATATAATTGAGAAGCACCAAAAAATGAAGTGCTGTAAAGCAAGGTATACCTGTAATATAATATATGTAGTAAGTTAAATGTTAACATATGTAGTAAGTTAGATTTTATTGTAAAAGATAATTAATGATCCAAGAAGAGTTAAAAATTTTTCCTTGATTCCTTGATATTGATTATTTTCTATATATAAGATCAAAAATAATATATCAAATATTAAGTTCTGTCATGTTAAATATTAAGTTATTATAATTGTATTTGTTTGTTTACATTGTTTATAAGTCTGATTATAACATGACAGTGAAAATACAATGAAAATAATTTACAATATTTGATTTCCATAAAAATAAATCATATTAAATAAATTATTATTTATATATAAATTGTATTATAATTTTTTTCAGACTGAATCTTGGACTTTAGCTAAGTTGATGTCATTAAATTGTCCAAATTTTGATTATACAGCATGTAATTTTAGTTCTCACAATATGTGGACAAGTGGTAGAAGAGAAGGTCAGAGCAAAAAGGGAAGTGGTAGAGTTGCCTTTTACCTTCTTACTGGAATAATACATAGGTATGAATAAATAATAAGATGAATGATAAATTGCTTTTTTCTGAATTGTTGCTTAATTAAAAGTTTAATAACCACTTATTGATGTAAAATTTATATTAATACTTTTTCAATACAATATCATGATTTCATTTCATTATTTAAAGGAATGAAATGCTGTATAGGTTGATATTCTATGTAATATTAAATTATACAGATCACTTGCAAATATGATCTTTTACTCAGCAATAATAATTCCCACATTTTTAAACTTTTTTTGTTTTAAATTAACATTATTTTCTATTATAATATAATGTTTTATTGATATATTAATTTAAAAATTTAATATAATTTCTGAGAAGATTAGAGTATACATTATTGTTTCTAATGGATTTAAATTTTTTTTTCTAAAATATTTGCAAAATGTGATAAAAATGATGATTGATTTATTTAACAAGGAAAATTTTCTTTATATTTTCTTGAGTATTAGTTTTATATTGTATTTTATAATAATATTTTCACTTTATCAGCTTTGTTTAAAAATATTACATTCTTATATTTGTTTAATTTTTATTGGTCAAATATATTCTCTGTTTTTGTCATGTTGATTTCATGAAATGCATTGTTATTATTTCAGTTTATTAATTTATATGATACAAAAGTCATGATATTAGATTAATTTGGAATTGCTATTTTGCTAAAATATGAATAATTTAAATGATATTTATTTGAATTATTTTTAATTCAAAATTATGCAAATTTTTATATTTAGACTAAAATCCTTTTATATGCAAATTGTTATAAATTTATCCTTTGAAAAATGAAAATATTATTTCTCTTTTCAATTACTTTTAGTTGATACAATATTTACTATAAAATTTGGTCTGCTTATAATTCTAAAATTGGTTGTTTAACATATTGAAGATAAAAATTTTTGCTATTTCTTTTATACTAAAAAGAAATAAAAAATTGCAGGGTTTTGTATTCCATTTGTGTCATATTTTTGACATTGATCACTGTAAAATTTACAATTATTAATCTAATATCTGATTTTTTAATATTGCTTCAAATATTATTTATTTTATGTCTGTATATTTTATTTATTTTTCAAAATTTATATATCTTAAATTTAATAAAATTTAACATAAAGTAACCCTTACACTGTCTGCTTTGAATCTTTATAATATTAAACTAATTATAAATCTGCATATTCTCCTACTCAAAAATCAATTTGAGGATCTCAACTTTTTCAAAATTTTAATGATTAAATTAATTTTTTCCTGTCATAAATTATATTTTAATATAAATTGTTGAAAATGCTTGTTATTATGCATAATTAATAAGTATTATAATCAAATAAGTATTAGCAAAGTATTAAAATAAGTATTAGTGTTTGTTAGTATGCATAATTTACTTAATTTCTGCAATATTATTTGCTTTCACCAATATTTATGTAACAAAATCAAAAATATATAGCGATAAACAGTAGTTTATGAGAATGCTTACTATGATGTTTTTAACTTCATATTGTTTTTTTTTATTGTATAATGTATTTTCAATGAATATTCATCAAAACTATTGAAGTATTCTGGTCCCAGAGCATTCCAAATTTTCAATTGTAATTTGAATTGTCATTATTTAGAATATGATTTCTCATATACTTTAAATGGAAATTAGGTTTCCAAACACCAAAATTCTAAATATTCAACAACTTTTAAGAATAATTTTGAGATAATATAATTTTCTCTGCTAAGGTTGCAAAGAATATTTTTAATTTGTATTTTATGTTAATAAAAATTTAATAGATTTTTTTCAGAGAATATTCCAAGGCAATACTTAAAGATTTAAAGTAAAGAAAAGGGGAAGGAAAAAAATATATAACAATAAATTAGAGAAGTTGAGAGATAAACTGATAATGGATAGGCTTAAGATCACCTCATTCATGACACTTATTATCAAGTGTTAAGTATCACATTGAAAGATAATGTGTTTTGAAATAATGACAATTTAAATCCAAGATACTTATTTTGTTCATTAGTATAAAAGTTTCCATGTGAAGAATTAAATATTCATTCTATTGGCTGAAAAATGTGAAATTTTTATTAAAACTTTCAATTTTCACAATTATCATTTTCACTTTCTGTACTATATATAATTAATTATTAATAGTAATTTATGTTTAAGAATATGCATTTTTTCTAAATTTTGATATCTTTATTATTTTTGATAAAATTAATTGAATTTTTTGAACTTGCTTGGTTTTTGATACTTTCTGATAGTATGAAAAATTTTATTTCTGGAATTGTTTTATTTGTAAATTGATTTTTCTTTATATACTAAACCAACCTCAAGGGAATTTTAATCCAAATTAGTTTAAATTAATTCAAATTATTAAAATTCCGTTATAGAATCAAGAAGTTAAATATGTCAAGATTAATTAGGATTATTTGGATTGATTTTTCATTGAATTCATATATTTTTTCATAATAATTTTTTTTAAATCATAAATTGAATTCACTTGTAATAAAAACATTCACTAAATTAGATAAATGTTCATTTATAATAAACAAAAATTAATGTTCCAATATGAAAGTTTTTTCCTTCATGATAAATCTAACAATTGCCAAAATTGTCATTGTTTTACCTAATTTTTAAAGGAAAAGAAAGACTTATTGTTTATAATAGATTACAATTAAAAATTTAGATATCAGTTTTCAAAACTTGGTGAATGAATCTCTATTTGGTATGAATGTTTAACGTGAAGAGAACTGTTGATTTACTTTATTATTTTTTGAAGCACGTCAACCTATGAATAATGGGATTCTTCTGAAACAGTGGAAAAATAAATAGTACACTTAACTCTCAATTTACACAGTAGATTTGTTCTGAAAAAGTACCATGTAAATCAAAATTGTGTAAATTGAGACTAATATTTATACAGACATTCAAAGGATAGGTTCTGTAACACTCAATTATATAATTTGCATTTTATTTAAAATAAATTACAAATAAATTAACATATAACTGTAATTTTATACAGATATACAACAAAAATTTAAGTATAAAGTACAATCTGTTCAAAATGTATGAAAACAAGTTTATTCCATATCTTTTCTTGTTAATATTGAAACATTTTTCTTTCTCACTTCAAAGTTGCCACTAATTTCCTCTATCTCAGATTTTTTTAATTCATTTTCTAAAGAATTTTTCAGAATTGGCTCAATAAAATACATTATCAATGTTTGCTTTTTACTTTTACTTAATTCCTTATAAATCCTTCATATTGAATTAAGGAATTTTGTAATTCTTTTTATAAATATAAAGTTATGATCCATGTTTGGATCAATGTTGAAGAAATAATTTATTGGAAATTAACATGACTGACAATTTTTCATTTTCATCATTTTTAAATTACTATATATGGTAATTAACAATTCTAATAATTGAATATTATAAAAATTAAAAGTCATATATACATTGTGCTGTACAATATACATAGAGATTGCTTGCCAATATTGATGGAACAGTTAATTTATTATTGTCCATAATCTAGAATAATATTATGATCATCTTTATTGTTGGTGTTGGATTTAAACTGTGTTAAACTGAAATTGTACTATGTAAAATAAAAATTTGGTATCAATTTTTAATTGTTTTAAATCAAAATCATGCAATTCAAGTACTGTGTAAATTAAGGGTTAGGTGTATATATTGTGAGGGTCCCGCAACATATGTAGACTCGTGTCTTGGATCTTATCATTTGACAATTCCATTTCTAATACTACTATGAGAATCTCGCACCAGATGGCTGATATAAAAAATGTGTATTGATAAATACTATGAGAATCTCGCACCAGATGGCTGATATAAAAATATGTGTATTGATAAATTTTAACATATTTTCAAATAGGGTCGTGATTAAGTGATGTAGGGATCCAGGATAGGAGAATTGATTTGAATACTCATTCAAAACAAATAACATATATTTATAAAAAAATAAAAACAGGAAATAAACACAATATTAACATATTTTGCTAAAGAGAGCTATCTGACCCAGAGTTCATACCTGGGAGAGAGAATGAATAAAAAAAACTTCGTTATTCCTCCATTATTATTTTATGTCTTCATTCCCTATCTCATCGGACGATCTCCAACGGAACAGGACACAAATTCATCTTTTTCATTCTACATTTTCGCATCTTCTGTTTGGAAAATGTTCTTTGCTCTCTCTCTCGATTGTCTCTCATCTCTCCTTTCTTTTCTGAAAGGCGAACTTATCTTTTGTTTATTTGATAAGAGATGATCATAGTCTCCTATTGTTTAGCAGAAGGCAATCTCATTTCATCATTGTTTGATGAAACCGACCTTTCTGCTTCCCAGACATATCCAATTTTTATTCACTAATTTATTTTAATAATTATAAAATTTTATTAATTAAAACATATATTAAATTATTTTATTACGGTTTGCTGGTCTCCACATATAAAAGTTAATAATTCTCACTCCAATTTATTTAGAATAAATTAACAATTAGAATAAACATAATAAAAAGACAAAAATGTATTTAATAGCAAAGTATGTTTTATTTCAAATGTTAGGTTCGTTTGGAAAATTATTTTATAATTCTTCCAAATTAAGCCCTTAAATTAAATAGAAGTTTAATGATTAGAAGTAATTTTTACTAAAGTTAGTGACATTTTTTGAATTAATAATCAAATTAAATAATTTAATAGATAAAAATTATTATCTATTTAATTTATTGAGTCAGATGTCTATGATTGTTTATCTCTAAAATTTAAAATATTTGATGAGATAACTTGTCAGGTGGCCTCATTGTCTAGTACAGTGGCTCTCAACCAGAGGGGAATTTTAGTGTTTCAGAGGGAATTGGAATCATTAATGAAATAAAATGTACATTATAAACTTTTTTTGCCATAATGTTTAATTATTTCTTGTTTTCAAAAGATTTGTTAAACTTGGAACCAAAAGTAGTAAGGATTGAAGAATGAGAAAAATGTCTAATCTAATTCTAATTGTCATACAATATATAATTAAGAGCAGAATGCAAAATAAACCTTTTGAGTTAAGCTATCTTGGGAAAGGAGGAATTTATTCCAAACTAAGTTGAAAAGGGAAAATTGAGCAAAAAAGGTTGAGAACCACTGGTCTAATAGTTAAGAGATCAGACTGCTTTTCAGTTATTATTTAATCTTATAGCTTTTTTGTTAGATAAAGTTACTTTGATAAAAATTGATCCCTGATGGCCTGAAAAATTTGGAATATCTTTTTTGTTGTAAATAATTAAATCACTTGCCAATCGGAATAGAAAAAAATTTCTTGCTTCTAGTTTATAATCTGTCTCACTATACTTGAGAACAGGAATTAGAATCCATACAAATAATTAATGGAATTTCACAGTTTGATATTAATATTTCCAGTTTTACAATTTGTTCAATTATATTCTCTATCAGGAATAAATAAGTTGAGTTTAAAACAATTTTTCAGTTATTTTAAATTCAGTTTTACTTTATTTTTGTTTTGCTGTTTTTACGCCCCCTTCCAATCAATGAGATTACTTAGGGGTGTAATTTTAACTGTTCTTTTTAGTTTAAAAGAATCGTTTCCATATGAACTGTTATTGTTCTAATTGAAGATCTATCTTTTTTAACAGTTACTGATAATGATTTTTTAATTATTATTGTATTGTCTTTCCATTGGAGTTTTTTATCTGCAGATATCTCTCTCTCCTCACTAGATTATACAGAATAAAACAAAGTGGTAATATAGTTTTATAAAGGATTACATTATAATTTGATGATCTCATATTAAGATACAATAAGTAGCTATTTTAACATTAAAGTAGTTATTTATTAAACATAGCATAAAATATTTTGTGACTGACAAAAACTGAAGCATGTTATACAGAATATAGCATCTGTATCAAACGTTGGCACAAAAGTGTTACAAAAGGGCTTGTTATAATATTTTCTTAACTAAATTAATCATCAGTAACTATATTTTAATATTAATTCAACATTTATACTAGATATTTATATAATGTTTTAGTTGGTGATCAAACTGATGACAAAAATGGGTGTGGCTGGTGACTTCTGGATCCCAACAATTTTAAGCAAAAAATTTGCCAAATGGAATCCCTGTGATAACTCTATAAGAAAAGGATGTGTTTGAAAATGTAGGCCAAATGACCAAAATAAAGATGGACCAAAAGAAAAAAAAACACACACATTTACACACAAACACAATTATATCTTTAAATATCCAATAATTCTTTAATTTCCAAGATTTTATGCCTATAATTCTGAAAAATAATCCTAATTTGAAGATGCACTTTTCTGCAGCATGCACAAGGAAGGACAACTTTTGATGACTCTCCATATTGTATTTGTAACTTACAAATATAATATATTGTTTATACTCTACATCTGAAAAATGAAAAACTTCAATGGAAAATATTTTATGCAAAATCAAATTTATATAAGTCAGAGATATGCTATCTTTGTAAATTTTCCTTTTAATTTTATTGAATCACTACTACATATATACATGCCTCCTTGAGTTACACATACACTCAAACCTGTTTTTATGCAGTCCATTTTTGTGCGATTTTTTTTTTGTGCAGTATATAAAAAATTTCCATCAAATGGAAATTTTTTATATACAAATGGATGAATAAAAATTAATTAAAAAATGTAATTAAAAAAAATGTGCAAAAATGGACCACATAAAAACAGGTTTGAGTATATACTTCTTGAGTTACAAATATTCATAAGCATGAATATGAAATTTTATTTACAAATTTCACAAAATTTCAAAAACTCATCAATAATTTTAAACAATATGAATAGTAAAATGATCTAGCAATTAATATAATGTAAATTTACACAATTGGTTAACATATTACAACATATTTCAAGATTATGGCAATTATATAAAAAAAATCCCTGATTTATATTCAGAACTTTTTGTTCAAATCTATGAAACATGAAACTTCTAATTGGTCCAATTGTGAAATACATTAAAAAACACAGTACATAAAGTTATTTCAGTACTTTTAAGGGCCAAATAACAGCAGGATCAGAATTACAAATAAAACTTGTTTGGATTATGTTTATAACTCAAGGAATGTATACATGCAGATATAAAACTATTATAATGACTTTCAAAACTAATTGTCATTAAATAATATCTATTGACTAATCAGTTTCAAAGTCTTGGGATTCATACAATTTTAAATATATTTTCTCCTCTTTAAAATAATAGTTTTGAAAACTGATAAGGAGTCTCAATTGACTGTACTAACTGATTTGGTAAAAATTCTGCAGGATAGTGGTGGTCATATGTTGATTCAGCTGACAAAAATAATGGCTTATAGTTTACTTTTATTTAATATTTATTATTATTAAGGAATATTACATTATAATTCTGGATGATTTTACCACCTTGGAGGATCTGGAATCAAATCTGATTATAATCACTCAACTAATTTTTTTAATAAAGTTTTAGTTTGCAATTTATGATATTTTTCTTAATTACCATAATTGCATTAAAATTTCAACATTGGAATAGCTCTGTCAGAAATGTAACTGATTGCCATGGGAATAATCTGGGTTCAAGTCCTGATAAATTTTTTTAAATATCAATAAAAATAATTTTTATTTAAATTTATTCACTTTTTTATATTATTTTTTTAGCTTGGTCTTTTTTCTGTGATAACTATATTGCTTGAAAGCTGTATAGGTTCATTTTCTTATTTTTAAATTATATTTGCATGCAAAAGTAATAATAATTAAATACCGTATATTATTATTTTATACTTTAAAGAATTTTTATTTTGTATACCATATAATTAACCTATATAAAAACAGATGTTAGGTTTCATTGAAATGCTGCATTATATGAGATTCACATCACATAGAAACTTTAAAGTTAAGTTTATTCAGTTATTTTCAACAATAAATACTTTGGACAGTAAAAAACTGACACTATTCAAAAAATATGTATGAATTATATATATGTGTGCTAAAAGGTAATTCTCTAATATAAATTTATAGAGATTCATAGAAATTTGTAGACTGCATCAAGCATTTAATGCGATTTCGAGTAAATCTGTTCTGATTATCAATCGGTGTCTCTACAATATAAGGCTTGTGAAAAGAATGCTTGCATATCTTTAAATTCCCAAGGAATAGTTATTCATATAAGTTGTAGAAACCTGTAAATTTTGTCAATATATAAGTATTGCATTATATGAGAGTTTATTCTACTATATTTATGAATATATTATACAGGTGATCTCCTATTTATGATCGTTCAACTTATGATAATGTAATTTTACAATTGTCCTTACAATATTCTGTATTTGCCTATTTTCATAAAATATTGACTAGAAATATTTTTTGTTTTATTAAAAATTTACAGTCAGCTAATAACTGCATAGTAAAGCAATCACTTATCACATTGGATTCAGGTTCAATTTTTTATCTTACTTATTTGGCTTATAGTTTACTTTTATTTAATATTTATTATTATTAAGAAATATTACATTATAATTCTGGATGATTTTACCACCTTGGAGGATCTGGAATCAAATCTGATGGCTTTACCATCTTGGAGGATCCAATCCTTCATTGTCTACTATTACTAATAACTACCTTTATTGATCATTTTCAGCTTATGATTTTTTTTTGACCCACCATGAGGTTATCAAAATATAAGCCCATCATAAGTAAAAGAGCACTTGTAAATACTTTTATAATTATTTTTATATCATGTTAAAAAAATCTTTCAATAAGTAAATACTGTATTTATTGAAAAATCATAATAATATAATTTCAGCATTTCAATATACAATATAAAAGATGAACATGAAGTACTTATTGAAAAAATTATTGTATTTTTATGTGTAATTGATTCAATGAACATTGTTTGAAATGTTTTTACTGATTAAATTTAATTTTTTTATATTGATCCTGTTATACGAGTTTGTTTATTTGCTTTTGAGCAATATAGTTATTGCAGCGAAAATACTAAGCTAAAAAAATAATATAAAAAATGAAAAATTAAACAAAAATTATTTGTATTGTTATTTAAAAAACTTCATTGGAACTCAAAACCCAACTTATTAACATTGCAATCTGCTATGCTACTTACATAGCTATTAGAACATTGAAATTTTCAATGCAATAATTCTAATTAAAGGAAATATCATAAATTGCAAACTAAAAATTTTTTTAAAATACTTAATAAATTATTATTTATCTATATCTAAGATTTTGCCAGATGAATCAACACATGGACTGCCATTGCAAAATTTCATCCAAATTGGTGAATCATAGTTGACTGGATCCCCTTTTGAGATAATTTATTAATAATCCAGATGTAAAGTTATATTTATTATTTAAAAAAACAAATTTGCCTGTTAATTATTACTCAAATAAATTTTCCTATATTTTTTTTCAAAAAATAAATTCCTAATATTTAATTTTAATTTTTTGTTTTAGTTATACATTAGAATGCAATTATAATACTGGAAGATCAATTAATAATTTGGCTAAAATAGAAGGAAGTGATGGAATTTTAACACCACCATTACCAGGAAAAGCCATTCCATATTATAGTCCAACTGTGTATCAACAGGTGGGATTTATTATAATATACTAAAGAATGAATTTAATTTTAAAACAATTATATTCTCTAATTTTTTTTAATTAAGAACAAAACAGAATAATACTATTTTGCAAATTTGAAAAATATATAATAATATTATTTTTATGTACTGTACGTTTTAATTTATTTTAATTATTATTAATTTTATATATATTGCTTATCACATAAAATTAATATATTTATGTAGGAGTATGTCAGAGTAAAAACACGTATATCAATAAATTATAGCATACTTTCAAATAGGATCGAGTAAGTGCAAAGCATCCAGCAGGATAGGAGAGATTTCGATACTTATTCAAAACAAATAACATATATTCATTTAAAAAAATAGGAAATAAAACAGAATATTAACATAATGAGCTAGAGAGAGCGCTATCTGACCCGGAGATCAAACCTGGGAGAGAGTGAATAAAAAAAATTACGTTATTCTTCCATTATTCTTTTATGTCTTCGTTCCCTATCTCATCGGACAATCCCCATAGAGTAATAGGGTCCAAAGTTCCATTATTCTTTTATGTCTTCGTTCCCTATCTCGTTGGACGATCCCCATAGAGTAATAGGGTCCAAAGGTTGTACCGAAATAAACTTTTTATATATATTATTTAAGAATTTATACACGGAATATTTTTTTGAATTAATAATTATAAATATCGCAATTTTATTGTTTAATTTTCTTTCTAACAGATGGCGCGGGGTGAAAATAATTTTCATTCTTGTACAGTTCGTTATTCGATCGGGGGAAGAAGAAACAAAAGAATAAAAATTGTTTAACTTTAAATTAACATTCCGCTTCTGTAAATTAGTAAAAAAAAAAAAAAAAATTGTATTTTTGTGATGATGAATTTTGTGAAATTGTAAACGTTACAACTTTGTTGTTAACATTTCTTTGTTTTTATCAATAAGTAAACCTTGTTTTCAATGATTCAGAAAGATTCCCCAGAAATATTGCTTTAATTGTTGGTCTTGTAAATAAAAAAAAAGAAAGAAAAAAATCTTTTTAAGATGATTTAAGTATAATTAGTCATTTTTTATAATTGTAAAAACAATTGAATTATTTTTAAACTATAAATAAAAAAAAAATCAGCATTCTTCGAAACAGAGCGTTAACATCGTTTAAAGCGGTTTTTTAATAATTTTTTTACAAAATGACCGAACTTAAACATTAACAAATGAATAAAGTTGCTTTTTTTAAAGCATTAAAATAATTTTTAATTAAATTTTTACCAGATTTATTATTTGCATTTATATCATGCGAACCGCTATGAATATAAAACGAGTCATTAAATATATAACAATAAAAAATGAATACAGTGATATATAATTTTGTATACGTGTAAAAATTTATAAAAATTAACTTTTGTCACTATTTTTGTTTAAAAAAAAATGGATACAATAGCATAATGGTTTTCTTAACACGCAAGAAAATCTAACAACAAATTTAATGCGGTGTTTTTGTCTCGAACTAAAGAAGACGAAAGATAATTTTGTTTTGCATGTCCTTATCTACCTCGTCCTTATCTAAGAAGCAGCAATAGTATCCGAGATTTGAAAGACAATACTTAATTCTACAGGAATGATTACGGATCATTTAAAAAAAAAAAGTAATTAAAATCACGATTATTTGGCTGGTACACTTAAAATTCCGCGTTTAATTTTATTCTAATGAAGTGAATTTAACAATATTCTCCACTTGTGTAAAATCAAATTAACCAGAAAGAATTATTTTAAGAGATAAAAAGAAGGCAATAATTACCAGAAAATCGAAATAATAATAAGTAAATAAATCGAATCGATTTATAATATTTTACACTCGAACTTCGTATAAAATTTTATGGTATTAAAAAAAAATGATTTATGTTTGTTGTTTTGTAACAATAAAAACTTTTATTCGTCAGATACTATCTAGGTTTTTTTTGTATTTTGCTCTTTCGCTCTAATAAACTACTATCTGCTTTCAACGAGTTGTATGAAGCGGAAAGTAACAGGTGACGCATTTTCTGACGTCATCGCATTATTGGACAAACTATATTTATCGATTTTAAATAATACACCTGAAAAAAAAACTATATTTTTGTCGATTGTTTATCCGAAAAATTTTTATTTTCGCTTTTAAATAATGGCATTAATATCTCGTTAATTTTATAAGAATATATATCAGATATCAAAGAGAAATCTATTTTTTACTTTTATTATTATTATTTTTTTTTTGATAAATTTACTATGTCTAAGATAATATATTCTTAGATAATAGGATTACGACAACCAACGAATCGTCAATTTGCCGAAAATCGGAATTAGATCGTTAGAGAAAAGAGGATTTATGATGATCATGAATAATACATATTCGATTTTTCTCATAATTTCTACATTTCCGATGATTTCCATTAGTCATCCAGAATATTGTCCCGAGATGACCAGGAATTTCACCTTCGAGAAAGGAAAATTTCTTTGCTCCTTTTCATATCTCAAATATTAATAAATTCTTCTGACATAGAAAAAAAATTTTTGCAAAATATATTTAAATCGAACTTAACATAATTTCGTTTTTTTTTTTTAATGCGAAAATAAATAAATTAAAAAATAATGTGTTACAAAAGTGATATCCTAAGAGATCTCTTGATGTTTACTGATGTTTTTTCGATAATGTACTGCATTATTATTATTTTTAAAATTTTAAATATTTTTTTTAAAATATAATCTTTTGAATATAAAGATTAGATCGAAGTGTTTACAATTTTTTTCCTTATGTATCAAAGGATAAACTAACCAAATTTTTGTTTAATGTCAACATTATAAAATTCATAACTTTAACCTATATATATATATTTATAGATTATTCAAAAAAAAGGTTAATGGTGGTTTTAATAAATATACATGAAGTTTTTTTCTGTGTTAAAAGAATAAATTATTCATTTTATTCGTTAGAAAATAGTTTTTAATTTTCGTGCGATAGATCGTTAGCGATTGATATTTTAATGTCAATAAATAAAGATTCATACAACATAATTACATTATTTTATTTACATCCGACGAAGAGAATAAATTGCATATATATTAATCTATTTTCCACAATTACTCAAAAAATAAATAAATAAATAAATAAATAATTTGAAGAAAATTGGAAAAAAATAAGCAAAAAATAATAATAATTCTATTGTTTGAAGATATACGTATATATGCTTCATTTCTAATATCTTCTAGTAAAAGTTACGTGAATAAGGAGATGGTTATATGTATGTATATACTGAGAAAAAGTATTACACATCATTTGAAGATATACGTATATATGCTTCATTTCTAATATCTTCTAGTAAAAGTTACGTGAATAAAGAGATGGTTATATGTATGTATATATACTGAGAAAAAGTATTACACATCACTTTTAGGATCTCTGAGTAGATTGAGGTCCACATAGTATCCTTTTAAAGGCATTTCTAAAGTCCGGACTGAAAATGGTATAAATGAGTGGGTTAAGCATAGAATTAGCGTAACCTAACCAGAGAAAGAAGCTAAAAATGTATTGACTGAGTTCACAGCTGCATATTGGCATAACTAATGCCACGACGAAGAACGGTAACCAACATACCACAAATACTCCTGTAATGATAGCTAATGTCTTTGCTGCTTTTCTTTCTCTCTTCGATTCCATTGATTCTTTTATTCTCGTCGACTTTTTATCTCTCTTAGCTAATAAAAGAAGGCGACCTACACCGGTTTGAGCAGCGGCAACACCATTAGAAGTGCTAGAAGTAGAAGGTAAATCTCCTATCGATGGAGGTGTGATATTTCCTGAATTTTTTTGTACCACAAGTACGGCTTTGGCTCCAGGCCTGTGTCGGATTCTTTTCCTGGCTTCTTTCCATATCCTCCAATATAAAATAAGAATGACAACCAGTGGCACATAAAAGCTGGAAAACGTAGCAAATATTTGATAGGCAACATCTTGACTCACCAGGCATCTTTTTTCTTCTTCTAATCTCTTTGCAAAATCGGGATCTTTCCAACCGAATATAGGAGCTAGAGATACTACAAACGACACTATCCAAACAAGTAGAATCATTATGTAGATATGTTTAGCGTTACGCTGACGAGCATAATCAACATTAGTGACAGCCCAAAATCTGTCAACCGCTATTGCTAAAAGATGTAGGATTGATGCCGTACAACAGAGAACATCACAAGCGGTCCACACATCGCACAATTCTGGTCCCATAATCCATTCCTGATTTACTTCGTTTACAGCACCGAGTGGCATAACCAAACATGCTACCATTAGATCAGCAACACCCAAGGATAATACTAAATAATTACCAACACTCTGAAGATTCTTTTCTATGAATATTGCAGCTATTACAAATAAATTACCAACGACAGTGGCTAATATTATGATCCCTAATAGTACAGACATCACAACCATTCCTATGACATCGATTTTTATAGGTTCTTCTACTGTAAAGTTATAAAAATCAAAGGACATATTCGAATGCATGTTTATGACAGTTATTTCTCTTCAAATTATATTTTGATAAGTGCATTTATATTTAAATTTCTTCATAGCGATCATCTCTGTGCCACGTATTAATTACATCTTCACTCTGGAAACTTTCATTGAACATGACCAACTTTCATGACATACGATGAATACATAATTTATTTTTTATTATCTAAAGTTTTCTACGTAGACACTGAAGATAGAGAGCGAATTATCTGTAAAAATAAAAAATAAATATTTTAAAATTAATATAAATTAGTATTTTGAAATATTAATTCTGTGGTCAAACTGTTATCAAACTTAAAATTATATTTGATAATACGGATTTACTACAGATTTAACTGATAAATTTTCTAACTTATTTCATATTCTAAGGGAATCTGAAGAAGAAAATTAAAGAACTCTTTCGACTAGAAGCGAAAATAATCGAATTATTTTTAATTATTTCACACGATTAAACCTATTATATAGAATATATTAACATATATATATATATATATACATAAAGCTTTGCTACTGGAATAATTATTAAATAGGACAGAAATTTTCAACCAATTGTTAAACATTATTAACTCTTGTATTAATAATGGTGTTATAACTTAATATATTATTAATTCGAACAACTATTTCTCTCACAAGATTAATTTTAATATTTATTATATTATTTTAATAAAGATACCAATTAAAAGATGTTAAAACGGAATTAATACTAAATATTTATTTCGTTATATATTTAATTAAATTTTAATCAGACGAAGACGTTTGATAAATTTATTATTTAAATTTTTATATACCTTTATATATATATATTTATAAATGTTATGGGTCAATCGCATTTTGCACAACGTTATCGATGCTAGAAACAAGAGAAAGAGCAAAAAGAAATGATGCACTTCAAAGTTTCTTCATCCAGGAATTTCCTTCCAAATTCTGTAACCATGGAAACGAGATCTTACAGATATCTAATGTTAGCATTATGAGCTTGTCTATCATACTTTCATGGAAATGTGAGTGTATTTATACAACGTACATAGCTGGAAGTTGAATAAATGTTTTCGACTCTTACTAAAAACAGATGTTGGGAAAGGTTTATAGTTGGTTTATCATCTAAAGCATGTTATGACTGGAAAGTAAAGCGCTTATTCCTTTGGAAGAATCCACGAACAATACGAAACATTTACTCAGGCAGAAAAAGATGCAAGAAGTCTTACA
Source organism: Olivierus martensii (assembly GCA_000484575.1). Classification (NCBI taxonomy): domain Eukaryota; kingdom Metazoa; phylum Arthropoda; class Arachnida; order Scorpiones; family Buthidae; genus Olivierus; species Olivierus martensii. The sequence goes on along the minus strand of AYEL01012906.1, from coordinate 58,128 downwards.
AATATGTGTCGGCATTTCAATGGCTTTAAAACATTGATTATTATTATTTCCTGCATTTAAAAGTGAATAAATAATAAATTTTCGTGCATAAAATATTTAAATATATTTTGAACTTTTTTTATATTATTTTAATAATGGATAATTTAAACTTAAAATATCAAGTACTTTGCTTTAAAATATTTTAAGTCATCAGTTAAGCTTTAAAAGCCTAAAAATAGAGATCATCATCAATAATTTAAATTTCTTAAGTAATTATCATTACTAATGCTCTATTAGAGATTAACAACCTTTTATGTATCATTTTGTGGCATTCTATCCAGGATCCAAGCTATATCAATTTGTCTGCTTAGAATAGCAATAATAATACTAGGAAAGGGAGCCTTATAATTGCCCTAGCACTGTGACCAACCAGCAATCCCTAACAATATTTTCCCATAAGAAGTCCCATCTTATATATGAAAGACAGTATCTTTATAGTGATTCATTCTACCATTAATAATATTCAAATAAACCAAATCACAATAGTAAGAAAATAATACAAATTTATTTAAAAAATGTTTTTGGCTATTCGACAGCCATCATCAGTCGAATGTATAAAATATATTCTATTAATAGAACAGAATTTAAAAATACAAATTGCAGTAAAAATTATTAAAATTAAATTAAATATAAATAAATGTATGAATATCAAATTTAGTAAATAAAGAATAAGAGAGAAAATTAACAAAAATAAATATATACAAAATAAATGAATAAATAAAATACAAGTAAAAAAGACAAAATCAGAATCATGAAGTTTGCTTTATAAGCCATTTCCAGACTGAAGGTATAAGAGTACAGTCGTTTTTATTAATACCGGTGGAATTATGTATGCTGGATGGAATTATACAAAACTATTGAAATCGAAAAGTGTCAACATAATCCACCGCTATTCCACGGCTTTTGTCCACCCCTGCTGTATATAGATAAATGTACAAAAAAAATGCACAAATCTTTTTGAATGCATAAAGGAAATAAAGATTAAATAAGGTTTAAAAATATAAAGTTAAGGAAAACAAAAATAAAATTATAAGGTTCAATACACTCCTGTTTATGAATTCAATATCTTTACAGCATTTACAGCATTTTAGTCTTGTAATTTGAATTATTGATGCATAGTTTCCATATAACAGATCATCATATTTATAAGGAGATAGAACTCTAGACTTATTACGTATTTTTCTGCAAATAAATCAAATGTATGATTAGTTAGGCATAGCACACCAATTGCAACATCAAAATAATCACATTTTTTGGCAATTGATAAAAGTTTAGATGTAATTTTAATATATTTTCCGTGAATCATTGTCAAGCTTCATTAATTAAACACTTAGTTGATATAAAATTGATAATAATCATACAGATTTACAAAAAACTTTTCCCACACACAACTTATCAAAATGAATGATGTATATACACTACTAACGATAAATAAATAATAGAGTGCATAATAAAATAAAAATAGGATAGCTCAAAGTTAACGTCCTCACATGTTAATTAAATCTAAGAAAAGAAATCACTAATTAATGTCTGTTTTGGGGATTTTTTTTCACTTTAGAATACTCAGTTGATAGAAGATCTACAGCCCATCTGGCATTTCAGATCAAAACATGATTTGCTGGCCACCTATTAGATGCTCAGGGCCGGATTTATCTATAAGCTGAGTCCTAGGGCCCCACGATTGTAGGAGCCCCAAAACTATCGATCTTTCAACTTTTATAAACTTTTAATAAGAAAAAAAGGGTTTTTATTAAAGTGCTAGATAGAAAGTAAAATTTTAAAGGTTTCTTCAACTTTTATAAACTTTTAATAAGAAAAAATGGATTTTTATTAAAGAACTAGATAGAAAGTAAAATTTTAAAGACTTTTATAAACTTTTAATAAGAAAAAATGGGTTTTTATTAAAGTGATAGATAGAAAGTAAAATTTTAAAGGTTTATAAATTTTTAATAAGAAAAAATGGGTTTTTATTAAAGTGCTAGAGAGAAAGTAAAATTTAAAGGTTCCTTATAAGTTATAAGGAGCTTTTAAAATTAGACATAACTGATTTGAATTTTTAGGGGCCCCAAAGCCTTGCTGGTCCTAGGGTCCGCAAAAATGCAAATCTGGCTCTGATCTGTAGATGCTGCACACAAGGTGATGAAATTAAATATCACTGGATGGCCACGGAACACAGATGGCCATTTTACACAGTTTAAAAAATAATAATTATTATTATTAATTTGGCAGTTAATTCAAAAATAATAAAGGTCTGGTTTATTAGTGCCTTCTCCCATTCTAAGTACAGTACTCCCACCCGGACAGCATACGGTGCATGAAATTGCGGCTAGCTGCAGTTGTTTACTAGATCTAATGACATATATGTCATCCTCGGGACTGATTCTTCGATCCCCTTACCAGTAAAAACGGAACTGGAGAAGAAATCCCATTGTTTCCTATGGGAGCTCAAGATTTGATCCGGTAAAACTGTAATCTTAAGCTAACAACTGTAAACTCATTGAAACTTAAGAGTATGGTGTGAATTGGATTATTAAGACTGAGATTATTGTATATTTGACAAAAGAAAACGAATATGTCTTAACGAACCATAGCGTGAATACGTGGGACCTAGAAAATTATTTCATACTAATGCGGAAATTTGTATTAAGCGAGTTTGTCATAAATGAATAATTTAACATTATTCGAATATAAGCCAAGCTGGGGATGGGAAAGATAGTTCTTACTATCGAAAATTTGTCCTAAGCAAGTTCGTCTTAATGAGGTTTGACTGTAATTGTTTTGGATTAAAGCACTAATGCTAATTAATATTTTCTTGGATGTTACATCACTCCTATAATTTTGAATTTAATTTGTATTAAAAAAATGTTCTATTTTATTATTTTAAATATTCTATTTTATTATTCTAATTTGTAATTGTTGTAGTGATGAAGAGCTCTAATACTTAAAGTATTTTTTATTAATTAAAATTTTATTTTACTTCATTTTAAGATGTTTTTGTAGAGAAAAATTTATTATAAATTTACTATAAATAAGTATTTAAATAATTATTTGTTGTTAGAAATTTTTGCAAGTTTGTATATGTAATACCCAAAAATTGTATGCCACTGTTGCCCAAAAAAAGGCTAAGCAGATTGTAATGTATTCAGGCAGATTGAATTCAGGCAATGCCTGTTACAAAGGACAATAATATCTTGTTTCATTTTTATTAAGTGGAAACAGAATAAAAATATATATTTTAGATCAGGGATGTCCAGTCTGATGCCTGCAGATAGAATTTGACCCTCAATATTATGCATTCCATTTTGTGCATTTTTGTGCATTCCATAAGCTAATTTATTTTTTCAGTAAATTAAACTGTTTTTAAACTAAAGCATTGCTTATGCACAAAAAATGACCATAATTTAAAAATATGCAACTATTTCATTTAATGAATTGCGTTTATTTCAATGCATTTTCTAAAAATAAGTACTATTCTGCTAATCAGAACTATTTGAGTTTTACATGTGAAACAACATGAGCCTTAAATAACAGATATTTGAAATTTGAATTAGCCCTTTATCTTTAAAAGGATGAACATCCCTCCCTATTCTAAATAAACTTTCATAATAAATACAATCACTTCTTCATATTAATCATTCTCTAATCCGATAAGTAAAAATCTCTAAAACAATTTTTTTTCTTCCTTTCCTCCCTTTATCGCAATTATTCAATCGAGAATTTTTTTTTTTTTAATATTTATTAATTCGATCATTAAAGGATTACTTCATGGCTATAAAAGAACAAAATAGAGATAAATTTTACGTTTTTAGCAATCCATAAAACATTTTTTTCCTCTCTCTCTCTCCTATGAGCGAATGTAACACATTTAATATTATTAATAATTTTGTTTTAAGGCGTTTAATTAATTTTTAATTATAAAATATATGTGTGTCTGAATATATTGGATGTAAACATTAAAAAATAAATAATATAAATCGCTTGAGAATTTTATAAATTAATCATTTGTTTGTTTATTATTTTCGATAGAGAAAAACAGATTTATCACTTGGATAGATTGCATGTTTGCAGCATTTTTTTTTGCTAAGAAATTTATATTTTTTAATAAAATTTATTGAATTAAACATGTTTTTATGATGAAAATTTAATATTATCGATAAAATTTTATAGAATATTCTTTGTTTTAACGTTAAATATACTGAGTTCCTTTGTTTTCAGCTTGTAAGCTGGCTGCTCTTCTATGTTATGAATATTTAAAAATGAGTTCTATCAGGTTAATAATTATAAATAAAAATATCAGGAGAGAGCGAAATACATATATTTTTTTCTTTTTTAAATATCTTAAAGAGAAAAATAAATATCGAACTATATAAACAAAAATTTCTTTCTGTTCATATAGCTGCTAACAGAAATGAAAGAGTTAGACAACACCATTATTCAATTTAACATAAAAATATATAAATTTTAAAATCAGATTTCATTTTTTTTATCATTTTTACAGTCAGCATCATCATAAATTTTAAGTTCTTTTAGAGTGACATTTCATTTTTAAACTGTCATTCTGACTTTTAGTATATTTTGCTGATGCAGTATCTTCATAGCGAACGTCAATAATATTTTGGAACTGAGAAGAGAGGGGGGAAAATCTTAAAAATACTTTAAAAGAAATGATTTTTAATCAAATCTTAAAACAACATTTTAAATATTAAATAATCAAAAATTATTTTACAGAATTTTTAGCTTGAAACCAATCTTCACAACTTGGTGTTGAAGTAGATGAAATGTTTTAATATATTTCTAAAGCTTGCTTAATATCTTAAAATTTTTTTTTAAATAATAAAATGTGTACTGTATTGTAATTTTAAAAATTTGATAACGAAAACACAAATATATATATATATATACTCGATCCGAAAATAAAATAACTGAATAAATGGGAAAAAAATAAAAAAATTGTAATTAATTAAAGAAAAACATAGAAAACAAAGAAAAAAAAAACTACAATAAAGAAAAGTAATGAAAGAAAAACAAAGAAAAATGTTTATTTTCATCGATGAATAGATTGATTCAGGTTTATATTGTTTAAGCAAAATTGAATTTAGTTTATTAGATTGGTTTAATCAAATATCTGTTATTATATTTATGTCTTTTTTCTTCTTTTTTTTTGGTTATTCCAAAAGCCATAAAAATATTAAAAAAAATTGTAATGAAACTTTATGATACGACTTTTAATAGTACAATTATCAAAGATCAATATTTTGTAGTTTGTTACGATTTTAAGAAAGATAAAACACTCGTCGATTGGCTGTAGTAATGGCGCGCTATTTTACGAACTGCTATCATTAACTTTAATTCATGTCGCAACGGTTACATTCTAGAGATAAATCGATCTACCAAAATTTTTATCCGATTTTGTACATTCGAATTACTCAAAGAGACCTAATAAAAATGAGCTTTTGGAGAAGAATTTAATTTTCTTTAATGACCGTCGAATGTAATGAGTAACTTCAGAACTGCAGCTACCATAATCGAAAGAAGCTTTCTAAAGATATTTACAAAGGTGTAAAAATTACTATAAGTAACTCATTCGATCGTACGACCTTCCATATTCATTTGTTAGACGACTACTTTCGACCACGCCTTTTCTTAGTATCATTTCCTTTCTATCTTCCTTACAAGCAACTGTATTACAAGCATTAAACATCCCAAATATTTTCTCGGAAGAATAAAACGGTAATAAACAATAATATTAAACATAAACTAAACTACTAATTCTTCTTGCTAAATTAACTCGCATTCTTAACATTAAATTTTAATTGTCCGCATTTAAAAATTTATTAAAATATTTTAAATAATCTGTTTCGATGCTTGTTCACCGTAAAAATATTTAGCACTGTATATAAATTTATCGTAGAAGAAAGTTAACATGTGTGATGGTATAGAGTTTAGTCATTTTCACGTCATCCCCCATTGGCAATATTTCTGTCATTTTGTCAATAAAGAAATATTTTGAAACTTCTTTTTTTTTACGACAGCAGATTGTTGTTTCGGGTAAGATAACTCGGATTTACCATTGGGATTGGGATAAAAATTACATTTGCCGAATGTCAGATTCTTACAACAACTTATCTTTATAAGATAGGAATTGGTTAGAACAGAACTGGAAAATATATTTCCCTTACAGCAATATCAGTAAATATTAAGAGAAAATTATTCAGGTTCCCCGTTCCTTTCCACAAGAAGATAAAAAAGAAAAATTCTAAATATGTTATTGTTACCATTTGCCTTTTAAACTTTAACCTATGATAAATTTTCCACGCTTCTGATTTCTTTTTTTTTTTCTTTTATTAAAATTTAATTCTTTTGTGTTTTTGTTACTCGGGGCTAAAATAATCGAACGGAAAGAAAGGTATAATAGAATGTCTTTCGATGAAAAAAAAAAGAAAAAAATTAGCTGGAAATTAGTACTCACTTTGCCGTTTCAATTTAAAGGCATTAACAAAAAGAACATATGTCTTCGTTTATCATGAAAATCCTAAGATAGAGATATTTAATGTGACTGCAACATGTGAAGCACTTTACTAAGAGTGATGGCTTTCTTTTCTAATCTTCTAAAACGATAAGGGAAATCTTTCGAGATTTAAATTTTTTATTGTTTAAATTGAGTATCTCTTAGTGAACAAAATGAATGTGTCTTATCTGGTCTCTTTCATCTCATCTTGACTCTGAAAGATTACATACAATGGAAGAGATCAAGAGTATATGCGGTTAAGATGTTTATTTAACATTTTGCATAATAAGAATCGTACTTAAGTGACGAATATTTTTTTCTGTAAAAAATTCGAAAAATTGCTTTCCTCCTCCCAAAAAAAAATCTTATTTCTTCATCTATTGCTACAGCGCTATGTCAAAAGCTATACAAGGTGATGAATCTCTTTGTTTTTGTTTTTCGAATTGTGGGGGAAAAGTAGAAGACTTGATGGATGATTTGTGGATTTGGAGTTCTAAAACAGTTTTTGAACCATAACAAATGGTATATTTTTGAGATAACGCTATGATTTTACTATCGCATCGCAAGATGATGTTTCGACTTGGCCAAAATTATAATTGAAAATCCGATAAAAACGAAAATAAATAAAATAAAGTGTATTGTTCGAAAATTAGTAACATCTTATCACGAAAGAAAACTATATTTTTATTTTTTTTAATAGATTTCTCCTTATCTAAATACGATAATCGGATTTCGATGGAAAGTAAAATAATTCCGTTTAAAATGCTTACATTAACATATAAAATAAATAAATATTGGTATTTTAAATCAGAATAACTTATTATATATTGACTAACTATAACGATATCCGAATTAAGTTTAGTTTAATCTACAAATACTTTTATATTAAGAATATCCGCTTGATGATATCTAAAATTAAGGCAGAGAATAAATAAGTGGCACCTGTAGATATTGTCTTTCCGAAGATAAGTCTTTCAAACTTTCATGATTCGCTGATTCTGTGTGGCAATTAAGAATTCTTGAATTCTCTTAAACAGCTTGTCTCACTGAACCATAAATAGAAGCTTGAATTGACAAAAGAGGAGGAGGAGATGATGCTCTACGACTTCCCCTTGAACGTGATTGCTTTTTGGCTAATTACAAGTATTTAATAATTCTTATCTTTATATTTAGTTTAGTTTGATGGGAATCATTAGAAAATATATTAGGTGTTTAATATATACTCCCTGGTCTATATGTGAGGAGATTTTGTTACTGTATAAATATAAATTATCAAGTTAAGCAAATAGTATATGCATATATAAAATGTCATACAAGTTAAAGCATATTTTTTTAAATAATTAATTGGAGTTGTTTTAATGGATAAAAAGTTAATTTAATATTTAAAAATTTTATTAAATTAACGGAGATTTATGTATTTAAGTCCATAGGAAATATTCAGATTCCTTAACTAGTTTACTTAAGCTTCTTATCTGTAGGTTTCTTGGTAGGAGATGTAACCATTCATCATTTCTCCTTCCATTATTCAACAAGAAGATGGCAATTTTGAAAGATATGCACATCGATGCGTCAATAATACATGAAGGCAAGAACCCAGATCATTTTAAGGGCAACCTATAACAATTTTTCTTGTTATTAAAGGTCTTGTTATAGTTGGAACTTTCTTTTAGCTTTTTTTAAACGGATATTATTATATTGTTCACGTAAATCTGTTTGAAACCTTTTTGTTTGCGTTATTTTTCGAATATTTCGACATTTATACAGTTAAATATAGAAAATTAACTGTAAAAAATTTGTGTAAAGTAAGTTTGCTCAATAACGCTGCTTAAAAATTTGTAAAATTAAGCAAACTCTTCCATCTTCTTACGCTGTTTTCAATAATTTCTCGTAAAATATCACAAATATTTTTGGAAAAATTAAAGATATTTTTATGTTTAATATGCCATTTTAAGTTTAGTTTTATATACAACTAAATTATATAGCAATTCGAGTTTTACATAAAAAATTTTCATAAAAATCGAGAATTTTATTTAAATAGTTTTTTCTCATACTTATCAACAGAATAATAACAACAACGGCAATAATAACCAAGTAAAATATGCAAAAATACTTCACAAGTATTATTTTTCTTTTTTTCTTTCAAAAATTAAAAGATTAAAACATTCAGTTTTGTCATCACGTACCGTCGATCCAAAAATCGCGAAGGGAAAACTAATCATTGATACGTGACAGAAAATAAAAAAGTCGATAAAAGGATGATTTTATAATGAAACATTTAATGCTGACATAATGATAAATGAAGGAAATGATTGATGATAAATGGTCAAAAATAAATTAATTGGCGTAATATAATAAACACTTCTGTAATGTCGGGAATTCGAATTATTCTACCCTGTAATGAATTTCAACATAAAAACAATAGATTAAACTTTAACCTGAATATTTTTTTCTTTCGTTCTGTTATTATAGTTATCGTCACGCCAAGTTTTGCAATTTAACCCGATCGTTTACAAATTCGAATCGTGTGTTTACGCCATTATCAAACTGTAATTATACTATTGAGACAAAGATAACAGTTTAGCAGTAAGCATAATAATACAACAACAGTAATGTAAACCTATACAATAATGATAATAATAATAATATATTGGATTAATTCTGTTGATTTATGCGCTCTTATAACAGATATTGCCGCTCTAACTTTCTTTGTCGATTAATGACGGTTTTTCTGCGAGTGATAGCATACATCGTTACTCTCCCTCTTCCACTATAAGTTTGCTAAAGAAAGAGGGCGAGTCACGTTATAACAGAATGGGATATACAACATAATAAACAATTACTAGATAATAGATATTGATGATGGTTTCTGAGAAGAAATTCCTCATTCATATATATATATTATACACACATCTCTGGAATTTGCGATAAGATTGATGAACAGGAACGTCTCTCTTATTACATTTTATTAATTAATTAATCATTCGTGCTACGTATTAGTTATAAAACTTCAAAATTAACAGATTTACTCAAAAGGGACATTTTAAGAACCGGAAACATTTAGAAAATACCAAATAAATGATGAACGGGAAGAAGAGCCTTAGTAGGAGTTTCCGTTGACTTCCGAACATACGGAAATTACTAGAATGTGTTGTTCCGGCATAGTAACAGACGGAAATTCTAGCGAGATATCTATGTATATGTATATATAGACCTCTATATATATATATTGATAATAAGTTAACCTAACAGATATTCCTACGATAAACTTTATATAGGTTAATCTAATGTTTAATCCGTTTATAGAGATAAATCTATGGATAGTACACATATTAATATTAATATTACATTAATATTAATGCACAATATGTTAATAAATTATCGTGTTAATAAAATTAACATAATCGCTCTTCGATACGAAATACAATTAATCTTATATTAATTTGTGGATGTAGTAAAATTAGATTTATCTGTAACGCACGATCCGCTTTTAGTAATAATATCAAAATAAATAAAAAATATATATATTTATATATAAATCCCACTTGTTTTTCATATAAAAATGAAGTTTTGTTAACTATACTGCCATCGAGATCGAGTAAAAATACATAAATGTTATTCTATGTGGAAAAAAAGTCCAAATGATCATCGTTATGCTGTCTTAAAAGAAAGATACGTTTCTGGATGTAAGTAGGCAAATTTACGTTTTTACATGCTTTATTTTGTATATAAATCGAGTTTGGAAGTAGTATTCTATTTATAAATATATATATATTTTAATATGTAACTTTAGAAAGCTTTAATGAAATAATTCGTTAAAAAAAGAGTGTTCAATCAAAAGATGTCTTATGGAGAGATCTAAGTTGGAAACAAGAATCTTTCAAGCGACCAATTGCGATTGGGATTTTCGCTCTGTATTCAGTCTAGTACGATCTGTACAGAAATCCTCAACCTAATCCCAGTCTAAGTATGAGCTTCGTTACCCAGGAAACGACTAAAATCTTCAAAGAACTCATCATTTTTCTCAAAAATAAAATAAAAAAATTATTTTCCAATCCTTTCACGTAAGTTTTCTTTTTTTAATAAATACCTTCCTTCCTTTCACGATTTTATGAATTATTATTTATTTATTTTTTATGAATAATATAAAGGGTTACGAACGTTCGTAACAATTATAGAAATAATGATAATAATTTTTTAATAGCGAGTGGAAAATTGGATAATTTGTTTAAATTGTTTCTGTTGTTCGTTTTATAATAAGAACGAATTAAAAAAGAAAAAGATATTCGGAAAATTTTTATAGCTTTTTAATGACGCAAATAATTTTCTCGATTAATAAAAATTTATAGGCAATAAATAAATTACATTATGATGTTATAAATTAAAAATAAACTAGTTATATATATATATATTTATTTATCAATTTAAATACCGTTTTGATACGTTTTTCTAAGAAGAGAAAAATTTCCTCATCATACATAAATCATCTTTAATTGCATTTAGAAGAATTTTATTGACAGTAATCATTTTTAATTCCGTTTTAATATAAATTGGTTTATTAATGACGTGTGTTAACAGAGAGAATTATTATTGTTATTATTTTTTTAATGACGTGTGGACGATTTTATAACTCAGTATTACTCATCTACTGTCTACTGTTGGCAGGATTACAATTTCTAGTATTAAATCATTCAAATAGTTTAATCTTACGTTTGGAAGAGTAAGAGCAAGAGAGAAAGAGAGAGAGAGGTCGTCGGAAATAAATTTGGATAATTTTTCATCCTCGATTTTCTCCGGTTTCGACTTTAAAAAATATTACTTTATATATATAGGACCTACTCCTCAATATTAGGTTGTAGCCTACGTAATGTTATCTGAACTTTTTCGTAAGTTGTTCTGAAAATTTCGAAGTTTCTCTCCTTCAATTTAATAAATTTTTAATGTATATGTGTGTATATGAGTAATTAGTAAAATATTTTCGATGTTTTATGTTCAATTATGTCGAAAACTTTCGTCGAATTTAAACGTCTCTTGTTAAATTCATGTAAAGAAATTGTGAATAGAGTGATGCTGTTTCTATAGCAACGGAAGTGAAATTGACGCTATTTAATCACATAAAAATTTGTGCATTAGGATGTGGTTTCCAAGGTAACCAATCTAAAACACGTGTTTTCAGATTCTAATAAACGTACTGCAAAACTCTGATTTAGTTTCAATTTTCTTCTGTTGTTTCGCACAATTTTCTCCAATAATAACCTATATTTAGACAATTTTTAAATTATTTATATACTGAAGTTTATATATTTATATAATTTTTTAAAATAAATTCCGAAAAATGCGGCTTTAAAACAATAATTTGAAACTTTCTATTTAAGTTTCGATATGGTAACTGTGAATTTTACGAAAACTGTAGTTTTTATTTAGTTCGACCTTTTTTTTTACTGTCAAACATTCTATGATAGAAAATATATTCCTTCGATAGAAAAGTAAATAAAAATCCTGTTAAATATTTCCATACGTTCGCAATTTCTTTATAGAGCGGCATAGTTCAATTCTTGGAATCTCTTTACTCGATCTTTAATGTTTTATATTAGAAAGAAAACAATTTAATTCGCAATATTTTTGTGATTTATAGATGAAAAATATATATTTTCAACTAAATAAATAGAATTTATTTAAAATTTTAAAAATATTGTCCATTAAATAACAAAATAACTTTACAAGTCGAAGTTTGTAACATTGAATGATTAAATATTTAATTTTAGATTACTTTCCGAAGTAAAATGGTGTTTATAAGATCAATATACTGTCTGTTTGACAATTCGTAAGTCCACTTTTGAACTATTTAACAGAATTTCGGAAAATTTGGTACTCAAATGTGGTTTCCATTCTTCATTCTTTGGTTATCATTCCATCTTTAACCATTTTAAAATTCTGTACTCTCTTAATATATCCTGAACTGTTCATCACATTTTTATGAAATTTAGCAGAATGGTTATGTCATTGAGGATGATCTTTACCTCACATTAATTAATCATTTAAAATGGCGGACGTTCAAATGTTTTCTCCAAATAACTTTTAAAATATTCGATGGAAATTTGTAAAATTTAACTAACTGCTCATGACAAATTTGAAATTAGTTTAATTAATCCTATTAATTTATCCTTTTAAAAATGGCAGGCATTCAATTCTCCGAGATTTCACTGTAATAATTTGAAACTATTTAATAGATTTTTACAAAATTCAAGGTATAAGTTATGCTATCGAAGATGATTTTGATGACACGTATTTTAATATCCTGTATTCATCTTTAATCATTCCGAAATAAAGACAAATCCAGAAAACCGATTAGTTCTTTCCGAACCGAATTTTTATATTTTTAACTTCCCAGCTTGTTACAAAGTTTAAAATATTGTGAAACAAAGTTATAAAACTTCTCGAGAGGTAATTTATGACTTCCATAACAAAATTTATTAGTTATAAATCATTTATACTTCTAACCACTTCTTCCTGTCGCTCCTTAAAAAAATAAAAAAAATGAAAAATTCAGCTAGTTACTCCCCATATGAATTTACATAAGTTGATCCACTAGAAACAATGAAAATTTATTATTTTATATATCTAAAACGAATCTTTATATCAATTTTAATTAAAAACCTCTCACTTCATTAATAAAATAAAGATTTTCTTTTATATTTAGAAACTACATAATTCATCAGATAATGCTATCTCAATGAGATAAAGCTTATTACGGATACTTTTCTTATTTCTATGTCCTCTATTGCTTAATTTCGTAACATAATCTTATTGTGGTTCATTTCTTAATATCCAATCACATTCCTTTTTTGATATTCCTCTCATCTTTGGCTTCCCATTTATCCTCCTATCGTTGGCATCAATTCTTTGTCAAGTTAATCTTTCGTTAAATAGTCGAATAATCTCATTCTCCTCTAATCATCTTTTATGAGACTCGAAATCATTTTTCATCTTCGATCAGCCATTCTATTGATACTAAATTATTTTCCACATTCCTATTATATATCAAACCGTCCAAATTGCGTAATCCAGTTTGGAGTGCATACTTCTATCCACTTGCATTTATATAAAACTGAATCTTTGTTAATAACATGCACGTAAGTCTATCCTATCTTGTTATAAAATTTGTAAACTATTCTAAACGTCCAGTTCGCCTAATATGCCAGATACATATCAGATTTTGATGAAAATAAGAGTTTCAAGTTACTTAAATCCACTTACAGAAATTTTAAAATATCTTTTTTTATAAGATAAGAAAAAAAAGATAAGATTCAGAATTCGTTACCGAAAGAAACTCGCTATGAAAGCTAAGATTTTTAAGATAGATAAGATGATCCTTTGATAAATTTTCTTCAACATAATTGCGAATTATGTACGTGAAAGCATTTTCGAGTAGTTTAATTTAAATTACGTAATATAATTTTAAATAATTACGTAAAGGAATATCTGTTCGTGAAGTCATCGTTCTTGCAACTTTGCAGAATTATTACGAGCTTGGTTTCTGCTTTTAAATATCTAAACTTCTTTTATTTTATTAAAATTTATTCCAGGTCAAATTAAAGCTTTTAACGAATAAAATTTCAATTAAAAATTCGTCAACAGTTTTCCAGTAATTAAAATTTGTTTTTGTCAGTTTTTATAGAAAGTAAACGTATATTATCTTCATTTAAATTCATTATTTTTTATAAAATATCTTCTTGTATCCATATTTAAAGATTTTTAGAAGTATTTACATTTGTAAACTTCGTAAATAATTTTCATCAGCCAATCACCGATTTAATAGCCTGTTAGTGTTTTCTTTCTTTTTTAATCTATGAATTTACATGTTTTTTTTTTAACATCAAAACTTTAGCGCTGAATAATTCATTGCTACTCGTTACGAAATCTATTTTATATAATATAAAAAATAAGCTTTAATTCAACAGCATTTTCCAATAGTAAATCGATTCGAAGAATAGCTGCAGGTTGTAAACAAGATTTCCATTCCCCCAAAAGCATGCAAAATATATTTTTTTTTCTAATGCAAAACTTGTACTCTATACAAAAGACTTCTTTCACATACAGACTCTCGGAATATTCACTTAATTCACCAGTTTTCCCCACACAGTGTCCAAGCAAAATTCTTACAAAAATATATTTTAATCTTTTGGTTATTTATATTTAAAAAAAATAATAAGGGAAAATTAAATTTTATTTTGCTGGCAGATAATCTTTATCTGCTATCAGACTTTGCAATGGATTTACGATACTTTATTGGTTTTTTTTTTTTTTTTTTCTCCCTATCTCTTCCTTATTACAATATATTCTTTATTGGTTTTTTTTTTTTTTTCTTTCTTCTCCCTATCTCTTCCTTATTAGAATATATTTTTGTATGGTAGAATATATTGAATATTTCATTTATTATTTAGACAGATATTTTTATTATTTTGCTGCAAACAGGATTAAAAATTCCAGTTGTAAAATTCAATTAGAGAAACTTTTTCATCCTTAAATACGCTTGGACTGTATACAGTTTCTTTCTCCTTCGAAGTTCTTGCGTATAAATAACTTAATAAGATCAAACTATAATAAAAATTTAGCCAGTATATAAATATATATTTATATAAATCAGAAATGAAATTTTCGATATTAAATTATTTACAATTTTCATTTTGAAGAATGATCATTACAGCATTGGAAAGCATTGACGTTTAAAAATTGATGTTAAGTAAGCACTCGGGACTAATATAATTTTAATATTTATTGTGGTAAATAATTTATATTTCGATAGAATGACTTGTAAGGAAATTATTTATACGTAGGCCTATATATGGTAGATTTTTTGTTAAAGTTTCATCTGCTGATATTATTATTTATAGACTAGTTACCATGCGAAGAAGTTCGGACGTGAAAGACAGATTAAAATATTTTAATTTGGTTAAGTAATATCTTTAAATCTATCTCTAAAAATCTGTAATTTCGTTATTTAATTTTCTGCTTGATAATTTCCATTCCTGTAACCTCCTATCGTCGACATTTTTATAACTGTTATCTCATCTGCGAGAAAGTCATGGTTACCACAACAGAATGTTTCAGAAATTCCGAAGATCTTCATCTCTATGCTTGACATTTCTAAACGGATATCTCCCAGTTTCTATTCTACTTCGATCCTTTAACATTCCATGATCTTAATTTTCCAACATTTGGTTTCCTTGTTTTGGCAGTCAAACAGTTTTAACGATACTATTAGACCTTTCGTTAATTAATCCCCATCATGGGAGTGAGTTACTGTATTTGTCGTCCCTCATTTGCTACTGTTTGAATAATGGTTTTGATAACTCCAGTTAGATTTGCCATGATCAATAATAGTTATAAATATGCAAATATTTCTCTAACATCCTCTCGTTTATATATATATAATATATAGATATTTAAAGTGCGATCTAATGTTGATCTTGTTAATGAATGGCTATCAATCACACACGCACAGGCAAATTTAGAAGAATAAACAGATTTTTATGAGCTCTTAAGAGTGTTAGATATTCTTGAACTTCAGTTAGAGACAATTCTAACTCAAAATTATTCGCATATAAAAGCAAATATTCAGAAATTAACCATAAGATTAAACAATTCGATCATCAATCGAGCGGCACGTATTGCGATATCTTCTAATCCTATAATATTTTAATGGAAATTTATTTATCCGAAAGTCAAGTTTGGAAGAAAACTTTAATATTTTATGTCTACATAAAAAAAAAAAAGAAAATTAAAGCGATCTCCTTAATGACGATTTTTCTTTTTATAGTTTGTTTTAATTCCCAAGTTTCTGATTGGAAAAATCGATGTCGAAAGTTGGCGATAAAAATTACTGGCATTTTTTTTTTTTTTTTAAATATTTCGAGGCAAACAAACTTATCGATACCTTATGGAAGTTTTGATTCCTAAGGTTAAAACCGCAGAAAAAAAAAAGAAAGAAAAGTCAACATTTCTAAAAATAAATCTGATGGTTTTGATGATTTGAATCCGCTTGTTGGTTGATGTATGTCTTGTAATTCGATATGTCTTCGGGCAGCAAAAGTCAAAAGATTTTGTTTCGCTTCCTTCCATTAAACTGTACTTAAATACGTAGCTATTTTTTATTTTTTATTTTTTGTAATCCTCACGCTTTTAAACTAATTCTTTTAATTTAAAAATTTTCTTTATTTTCATTTATTTATCGTCAACGAATTATTCTTTTTCGTTAAGCAATAATTAGCATTCGAGTTTGGGCAAAAAATTGCTTAGAAACAATTAAAAATTCAATAAAATATTTTTACCAATTTATCATTATTATTGTTACCATTCAATAAAAGTAAATATTTTTTTAACGAAGTGAGAAATCCGCAAAATCTCAAAATCCGTGACAGCTCGAACGTAATATCTTCCCCAGTTTAAAAAATAAATATATATATATATTTAAAACTAATATATATCTATTTATAATTCCAGCTAAGACATCTGTCACGATAACGAGAACTTAATTAAATAACTCCAGTAGAACAAACAAACAAACAAAAAATTTTTAAATCAAAAGTACGATATTCTGAAAACTATCCTGCACACGCCAAGCCACATATGCAGAATAATAAATAAATAAATATATATATATGTAGTTATACCGTTTCATAACTATGTAAAATCATACAAAAGTGTTTAATCTTTAATCATAAATCGTTAAAATTGATAATAATACAATTATTTACGATTAATCCGATCGCGAAACGAACGGAGTTTTAAAAGGTAAGATATACACACACACGACAGCGTTTAAAGTAAGTCATATAAGAGTAAGTATAAAATATAAACGGCAGCGAAAATAAATGGATGAATTACAGATGTAGAATTACTTACCCAGGATGTTGAATTTTGAGTTGGAGGTGTTTTTGAGCACGGAAGCAGATCGCTACCGTACCGAATCTACAGGATCGCTACCGCGACTTTTCTGCTTGCATTTCCCCGGCTGCGTCGTTCTAGTCACATGACTGCGAGCGATCAATCAGAAGGCAGAACACTACCTAGACTGCTAACCAGTTGTAAAGACATCACACATAGTCCGAGGTGTAATAAATCGTGTCTGATATCCCCCACCATCGACATATGTTTGCATTAAAAACAATGCAAAAAAAAATTAAACAAATCTCAATTCACAATCCTGTGCCAAAAGTAATACTTTATTGTAGATATGTTGCAGTTAATAAATAGTGTGGTGTATTAGTAAGGGGTAAAGTTTAAACGTATTTTTGACGATTATAAACGCATTGTAGTAGTATTTGCTGCAAAGCATTAAATCTTTATATCAGTTCCTGATGCTCTTGTATGCTTCCTGCTGTCATTTGCAGCCAGATTATTAACGACGAAAACAAAATTCCCAATGCCAAGAAATGCGTTTTCGCAGTGATAAACTAGCAATGAATTGTTCGATAAATTTTTAATTCGTAACTCTGTTACGTAAATATTAACATCCTAATGAATTCGCTATTTATCCGTTTATAAGTACTAAAGTTACTGTTGACTAAGTGATATTCTTTACTCGATTTTTAATTAGAAGAATGCGCTTTATATCGTATTATTACTTGGTTAGTTAGAAGAATATATTTTGTATGCAAAATACTGTAATTTTTACTATATAGTTAATTAGAAGAATGATTTTTGTAAAGTATCAATATTTCTAGAGTTTGTTAGAAGAATGAGTTTTTTTTATGCATCAGTACTGTAATTTTTACTATATAGTTAATTAGAAGAATGATTTTTGTAAAGTATCAATATTTTTTCTAGAGTTTGTTAGAAGAATGAGTTTTTTTATGCATCATTGTTTCTTCTACATAGCTGATTAAAGAATGATTTCTATGTAAAGTATCAACATTTTTTTCTACATATTTTATTAGAAGAATAATTTTTCGGTGTGTCAATATTTTTCCTACATAGTTTGTTAAAAGAATGATTTTTCTATATAAAGTATCAATATTTTTTCTATTAGTATACTAGAAGAATAATTTTTTTATGTAAAGTATCAATGTTTTTTCTACATAGTTGATTAGAAGAATGATTTTTCTATATAAAGTATTAATATTTTTTCTATTAGTATGCTAGAAGAATGAGTTTTCTATGTATTAATATTTTTACTACATAATTTATTAGAAGAATAATTTTTCTATGTAAGGTATCGATAGTTGATTAGAAGAATGATTTTTCTATGTAAAATAATATTTTTTAAACCTAATAGGCTCGAAGAATGAGTGTTTCTATGCAACATATCGATATTCTGACATATTTAAACCAAGTAAAAATTGATTTAATGTCAAATTTCTATCCTTTAAAACGCCGCTTCACTAAAATTTCTTATAAAGTAAACAAGACAAAGTTTTCAGATATTATTATTAGTTGAATTTTGTTGCTATATACGACTAATTTGCCAAGATAATTTCTACTATATTAAATTGAACGGGCGTGTCCTGGGAGTTGTCCTTAAGAAAATCTATAATTAAACAATTTGTAAAGGACGAGATTGTTTAATAATATTTGACAAGGAATATTAATTCTTCTCATATTAAAATGTTGACCTGTCTTCTAGAAGCTGATACATCCATTTTTAGAGTTAAAAAATAATAATTACACCTTAATGTGCTAAATTTAACAAGAAACTTCCGAAAACATTTGAGAAATTATAAAATCTCGATGGTCCTTCAGACAAAAGACAAAAGATAAAGTCAGGAGCTATTAAAGAACGTATCTCATCTAAATAATCACTCGGAAGATTCATTTATAAAATAATCTTGATAAAATAAAAGTTGTTTACATCTTTTGTTCGTTCTTTATCTTCTATCTACAATGTCAAACTAAGTTATCCATAAGGTTAATGTATCCACTAATTGTTGTCTAATCTTCTTAGAGTTTGCTGCTGCTGTTTTGTACAACAAAATCTCTAGTTACACGAACAGGGCGTATAAGAGACATCCACTTTTATCGCATCTAGAATTATGTGCTAAGCATTCATTTACCAAATCATGCGATATGAATACAATTTATAAGAAATACGACCGTCATTAAGAACAGTTTGCATAATACACACATTGAACAGTATCGAGGAGAGTATATTATTGATCATTAAGACATCTAATTGAAGATAATTTCCTCATTTTCTAAGCTATCTTTCATGCTAAAACGAAGCCATTACATAATATGTAGCCTATCGATAACGTCAACATCACACATACACATATATATATATATATAACATAAAAAATAATAAAAAAATTTAATTTATATGAAGAAATTCAATAACTTCAACTTTTTTTACACGAAATTATTTTTATATATTTTGTAATATTATAAATCTTTTTACGTATCCTCTAAAATAAAATTGTTTCTAAAATTAGATTTTTAAATGGATTTTGATAAATAATTTGCATATTTTTTTAAAGAGAAACAAAAATGCCTTAAAATAGATGACACACACATTGAACAGTATCGAGGAGAGTATATTATTGATCATTAAGACATCTAATTGAAGATAATTTCCTCATTTTCTAAGCTATCTTTCATGCTAAAACGAAGCCATTACATAATATGTAGCCTATCGATAACGTCAACATCACACATACACATATATATATATATATAACATAAAAAATAATAAAAAAATTTAATTTATATGAAGAAATTCAATAACTTCAACTTTTTTTACACGAAATTATTTTTATATATTTTGTAATATTATAAATCTTTTTACGTATCCTCTAAAATAAAATTGTTTCTAAAATTAGATTTTTAAATGGATTTTGATAAATAATTTGCATATTTTTTTAAAGAGAAACAAAAATGTCTTAAAATAGATGATGTAGTAACAAAAATAATCATAATTCCTCTAAATTAATGTTAATTAAATTACACTTTAGCTAATTGTAACGTAACAGTATAACGAAGATTAAACAATATGATTGTTTCGATAGTTTCAGCAGAAAATAAAGAAAAAAATTTGTTTTTTTTTTTTTTTTTTTTTTTTTTTTTTTTTTTTTTTTTTTTTTTTTTTTTTTTTAACAAATAATATAATTCGATATAAATAAAACGTGTTAAAAAATTACTGTTTTATATCGTAATAAAATTTATTAATCAGAATTAAAAATTATTGTAAGAAAGAATTGATTTTAAATAGTAATTACGTTTAATGAAATTTATAAAAATATAAACAATGTATATATTTTTTGGAACACTTCCATGTGGAATTTTTTTTTTTCGCAAATTAAATTTTCTCTTTTTGATACTGAAACTGTTCGACTACGTAATAAGTTTCCTAAAATTAGACAAAAAAAATAAAAAATTACTGATACACCGTTCGCTCCTCGAAACTCCGCATCTCAACATATGAGAGAAATAAAATTAGACAAAAAAAAAAAAAATTACTGATATACCGTTCGCTTCTCGAAACTCCGCATCTCAACATATGAGAGAGATAATAAATCTTATATTCCATGTTAAACTGAACCAAATCTTGTTACGAAAGTCCAAGATTTCTCTTTCTTTGAGAAAAACAAATGCATATTCTATGACTGAAGGAATTTTGACCGTGTTTAGTATAAATGTATACATTTCGTGAAACCGTAAAAAAAAAAAAAAAAAACTTAGCTTCGGGGATGCTGAATATAAAGTCGCTACTAGTAAAACTTTCTGAGAAATACAAGATTATTTAAAACGAAACAAATATAATTTATTTTCAAACGTTACACAATTTTTATTGTATTATTAATGTCTGAACTTTAGTCTGGCAAGATATGCTTAATAATGGAAAAATTTATGAGGAAAAAAATATTTGTAATGAAATTCAAAAAGAAAGAAAACTATCTCACTCTTTATAATAAATATGAGAAAGAGTTAAAGTGATTTTTTTACAAAAAGAAAAATATTCTAAGGCAGAATATAATGTGTAAACAGATCCTCAAAAGTATCCAAAAATTCTATAAGATGTTCTTTGTGAAATTCGATAAAAATTGGCTGAAAAATCATACCAAAGTAATATGGGGTTGAAGTTTGAAGACGAGTTCACGTCTATAAAAAAAAATAGCTATTGAACGATATTTTTTATCAATGTAGGTGGTTAAATCTACCTTCTCCAAAATTTCAAATTCTGTTATCACACGTCTACGAGTTAACCAATAATATATATATATATTAATAAAGTTAGAATATGATATCGAACGTTACTTGATAGAATTATCTTCTTTCTAAAATTCGTTAGAATATCTCTCATAAAATCAGAGTTATTAAGATGACTTCTGATGCAGAGGAATGAATGATCTTTACAGAAAGTCGCTTCTTAAATACTTCAACTATTTTGATGTCTAAAGTTTAAGAAAATTATTAATAAATTCTCTTTCTCTCTCTCTGAAAATTTAATGATAGAGTATACATATATATATATATATATATATACGAACTGGATGGTTATTGATAACTACCTACTAATTATACAACCGAACCCATTTTGTTTAAAATTTTCTACACTTTCGTATTGAGTTAGACAAAAATATCGATTTTTGGGAGATATATATATATATATATATACGAACTGGATGGTTATTGATAACTACCTACTAATTATATAACCGAACCCATTTTGTTTAAAATTTTCTCCACTTTCGTATTGAGTTAGACAAAAATATCGATTTTTGGGTGAAATTTCCGGATTCCAAAATTGTAAACGCAATTTAAAACCTCCGCATTTTATATGTTAAATGACAAAAACAACTCATGTTATATTCAAAATAAGCATCGGGCTTTGTTCGAGACGTTGCCAAAATACAAATTTAGGAAGAAAATTAATAAAAAATAACATTTTTTAACTGATTAAAAATAAAAAAAACACAAATTTCTTCGTATTTTAGTAAAAAAAATTTGCATCTTTTTAAGGCATGCAAATAAAAACAATTAAAACCGCATCCGTATGCGGTCTTTATTTTTACAAATTTTTCCGAATATTAGAATGAATATTCACAACAATGGCCGCATTTCTATTCTTCGTTTAGGAATGTACTATTTTCTTCCATTCGTAGAAAACAGCTAGGAAAAAAAAAAAAAATTTCCAGAAATGTTTTGGAAGTTCGATAAGTATTAATCTTTCTAACTCCTCCTTGAAATTTTTAACATTGTTCTAACCGAATAAAATAATCTTTCAAGACATCAGTAATAACATAAATCTGTTATTTTTTATTCGTTCATTTATAAACTATATAATCTTCATATTTTATCCCGCACGGAGAAAATATATTTTTTATGATAATTTATATATTAAAAAGCACTTCAAATTTTACATCTAAAAATAATCTATAATAAATTATATTTATCAACTGTTAATCTTTATAACTTGCAAAATATACTTTAAAAATTTATTAAAGAGTTAAATGCGGACATATAATAATTAAAAAATAAATAAAAAAATTATGTTTCTTTCATGTAAATGTAAAGAGATAAGTAGCTTACACCATTTAACAGAGAAAGGTACTGTATATATAAAAAAAAGTTTACAAATCACTAAGTTAAAATTTAAATATTTTTGATATTTGTCCAGAATATTTACATATAGAATATATTAATAATTTTCAATTTTCGTGGAAAATGTTAGAACCTGTTACTTTTATTTATGTTCACATTGTCTGAGTTTATACACTACATCAATTCAAAATTCTCGAATGTAAAATATTCATGTTCGTTCTCCATTGTCACATATATATATATATGAACCGTTACTTGGTTACTATCAAATATTCAGATGTAAATATGTCTAGTTGCATAATGTGTTATATATATGATGAATTTCGAGATTTGAATATTCGGATTCGTCCGAAGATATATGCAAATTAAGAAAGTTAATGAGTGTATTCATGCTAAGATAATATATCAAATTTTCTAATAATTTTTCTGCTAATACTTTCATTAATAATGGTACGAAACTTATAAATAAATATAATTTTCTCCTGAATTTATTATATACAGTAAGTTATCAAAGTGCTAACTATACTTTTGGAATGGCGCCAAGATGGCTACTGAATTCAAATATTAAAGCTAAACTTTTTTTACTTTTTAATTTTTAAATAACTTCTTAACTTTGTATAAAGGGAGATAGATCTCTCTACTTATTTTTTTTATTATTATTCATTTTTCTTTGGGTAATTTTTTTGTTTTTTTTTTTTTTGTAAATAGACTCAAATAAAAACAACTTACTGCTTCTGCAAAAGACGTAATGATTAATGATCAAAATGTAATTTAAGCTTTGCATTGCATAAATATTGTAACAAAAATAATAAAATTGGATGGAAACCGTATATGAGAGATTCTTTTTTTTTTTTTAATGTTTTATTCTGTTTGTTTTATGTCTTTAAATAATTTATCTGAATTAAATATTTAAAGTTAAAGTAAAAGCAAATAAAATTTTAATTTTTAAAGATATTTTTCTTGCGAAATCTTTTCTGTTATTTATGATGAAATATATAGTTTAAAATTGTTGATATAGAGATTTAGCAACTTTATAATTCCATTATTAGTGCTCTAGTTCTTTGTGATTTCCTTAAACTGGAATTCGATCTGTTCATTGAAACCAGAAAGTAATTTTATTTATTCATTTTTGAAAACTAGTGACTAAATTTATTTGATTAGAAATATTTTCAAAAAGATTACTATTTAACTAATTATAAAGTTTCATTTGACATCTTATATAAAATGTAAGAATCAGCTTTCAGTTATTTATTAATGCCCGTTAATAATTGCAACCGTTAATAATTTTCTATATTTAGAATTAAAAATATTTTGTTTAATTAATCTTCTTGAAAATATTGCAAGTTGCATTGAAGTATAAACATGATATCTTTACATATTTTTATTGTTTAATGTATAGAACTTTTAGTTTTATACATTAAACAATAAATAAAAGAAATAGTTTAAGAAAAGATTAAAGAAGAGAAAATGAAAATTAAATACTGTATATACAGTGATTCTCAATCACTGTGCCGCCAAACCTTTGACGGTGTGCCGCGAAAAACTGAGAATGAATCTCATGTATGTATAAGAATTGTATGTATGTAATCGTATGAATCATATATATTAATAGTGAAACATATTTGGCTCGATATCCCTTTTGCAGTCGAACCACTGTACCGATTTCCTATAAATAGGATATCGTTAAAAAAATCTAATCCTCAAATTACTGCCACAGCTAAATTCTTTTTCGTTGTTCATAACCCTTTTGCAGTCGAACCACTGTACCGATTCCTATAAATAGGATATCGTTAAAAAAATCTAACCCTCAAATTACTGTCACAGCTAAATTCTTTTTCGTTGTTCATAATTTAAAAATTAAAGAATAAAAATTAAATTAAAATTATAATTTCTCTAAAAAGACAAAATTCGCAGGTGACGCTATAACTTAATAATGGCTGCCATATAATGATCCTGTTGTACAAGTATGTCTGTAATCTGAATGTAATAAATAAGAATAAATATAATAATCTGTTAATAAAAATTTGTTGTTAAATCCAAATTATTATTTAAAATATTTAGATGTGCCGCCAAATTTTAAAATATTGAAATCTGTTTCTCAACAGAAAAAAAATTGCGAACCACTGCTCTATACACTCAAATGCTAATCTCAAATTGATAGAAAAATTCGTATTTGAATGTTTTAATTTTTTAATATTAGAATACATAATTTAACTTTCATTTTCATTCATTTAATTTATATTTGTATTATTTCTTCTGTTCTATTGTTAATTTATGGTACTGAAAATAGCAATTTTTTCTTCCAAAGGACTGTAATAAATTTTGTTGTTGTTCTTTTAAATGCTTGTTTTATTTTTTATTTCATTATGAATCAGTAGATCTTTAGAGCACTTATTTACTATTAAATTAGATAAAATTAAAAATTTTTTGTTTGAAATGTTTTGAACATTAATACATTTAAGATGATGATGATATTTCGAGAAGAAGATAAAAATGATCGTAAAAGAACATCATGAAAGATCAATAATTCAGCTAGGCCTATGTTACAGTGAAAGAATAAAATGATGTACAGTGGTCAAATGTTCCCACAACATAAAAAGTTATAACCTTAAATATAATTTATGTTTCTTTTTATTACAGTATTTCTTCTTTCAAGTGCTACTGTGAAATTATACGTAGGGATGAACTCCACCAAATGATTTTTATTATTAGTCAAAGGATTGTAAACTTTGATTATAGAATGAACTATGAATAAAACCTCCAAATTTGTAATTTTGTAAAATTTGGAAACATATTTTTGTTAATTTGCTATTCATAAATAAATATTAGCGACATAAATTTAACCTAGTAGGAATAATTTATAAACTTAAGCGAAATAAATGAAAGTTATTTGAAAATGCTAAAACTTTTCAACAAGATTGGAGTTATAGGAGGAGAAAAAACAAAGAAGTCATACGAATGACATGAAATTATGTGCAAAGATATAAACATGCATAAAAACATATTAAATTACATATACAGATTTATATTTGGTATTAATGTGCAAATTATGTAGTTATTCGCATTTTAAATTCTCTTTTTAAAATTTTAATTAGTTTACTGTAAAATTTTCTATCTAAAACAATTCATAAAACAATAATTAAACTATAAATTCAGAAAATAATAATTTAAACAATAGATGTTTTCGGATTTTAAACTTATAAGATTACCATGTTGTCTTATTGTTGTGTATCCTCCACCAATAACTTTTGAAATAATAAATTTTCGTGGAAATTTGATAGTGATTTTCTGTCATTAAAAATAACTCAATCTTCCTTAAGTTTCTAACTTCAATCATTTAAAAATAACGAACATCTAAACTTTAAAATTTAATAATAAAATTCTCTCCATAAATTTTAAACTATTCTATTAATTTTTTTTGTATAAAATTCAATAAGATAATCAAAACATTACTGTCGAATTTGAAGTAAAATTTATTAAAATCTATAGATTTATCCTCTAAAAATAACTGATATTCAAACTTATTTTACTGTAATAATTATGGAACTAGTTAGATAGATATTTACGATACTCAATACAGAGGTTATTGTTGTTACAGATAATTTTGATGGCATATATATTAATTAATCTCGTATTTTTTTAATCATTCCAAAATAAAAGTCAAGTTCAGAAAATACTGAATTAATTCTTTATCGAGCTGTTTCTTTTCTTATCGATTTTTTGTTTTAACAAAAAACACTAGAATAATAATAAAATAATCCATCACATAATTCATTTTTCCGAAAATTCTTAGTTACTTATCTGCAATAACGGATTATTGTCGTCATTTATCGATAATTTGTGCTAAGAAGAATCGAAAATTAATTAATTATTCATTATTACAATGGTATTTTTTATATAAACAAAAAATTATACTGTAATTAAATGCTTAGAAAATACCAAAATTAATTAAAACTGCTCTTATCATAATTTAACATACTTATTTTTTAGATATTATTTTTAAAGTTATACTGTTAGGTTAGGTAGGTTAAGCTGTCATATCACACGAGAGATATACTATATCTGGCAATGGCCACTCATAGCGCCCATTACAGGCTGCCCAACACCCATGATAGGTCAACCGGATGCTTGAAGGATGAGGTTCAACGAGCTGGGCCCGGATCCCTCTTGAAAAACTGGTGGTGTGGGTTCCCGATTCGAACCCCGATCCTTCAGGAGGGTAAGCCACAGCTTTACCACCTGGCCATCTGGCCGACGTAAAGATATTGTCATCTATTGATATTTTGTTAATGAAATTAACAAAATATCAATATCCCTTATTGGAAACTTTAATAGGCATTTACGCTCTCTTTCTACAGACTCAAAATTCAAAGAACTGAACATCAAGAAAATTTCTGAATTAATTGAGAACCAAGATGTCAAACTCGTTTCAAATATGTTATAGAGATATTTTCTTACAGAACTAATTCATCTAAGTATACCAGCAAGAACCACCAGAAAAACAGATCTTTTATTCATCCCTTACAGTCGTTTATCCAGATTGCTTAACACCTTCTTTATTAGAGCTCCAAAAACATATAATCTGTACTATAAAAATTCTTAATGTATCTGCATAAAAATAGGGGGGTTACTTTGTACTTTTGTACACTTGTAAATAATGGTCAAATAAATAAAGCCATGTTAAAAATTCTCGTTTTTTCAGAAAGGCGAATCATATAAATAATGTTTTTTGGATAATGCTCATTCATTATAATGAATTATACTACTTATCATCTGTAGTTTCTATTATAACTAATAACTAATAAAATTTATAATTAATAATAATTATTTTCATTAAATCGATTTTATAAATATAAAATATTTCAAAGATAATTTAATTTAAAAAATAATAATAATTTAAAATTTATTTCTATTTACTATCGAGAGTTTAGAAAGTTCATCAAATTATTCAACAGTCTTCAACTATAGAATAATTATATAGAGCTTTTCATTATCTATATTGTGAATCGTATCAAACAAATGTTATTTTAACAGTTTATTCTATTGCTATGTCAAGATCAGTTGTTATATTATGACATACTAAATTATATTACGACGTCACATATATTCATAAAGCAGCATGCACAGTTCCTGTGAATAATATATTCTATAACATTCGAGATATAAAATGGATAATGTTTAGAGACCATCATCTTAAAAGCAAAATTTAGAGTACTGTATTATGATTTTCCATACAAAATTTGTAGAGATCAGTGGTGATGTGACATCATATGTTCATCTCGTTGGCTTCTAAAAAAAGACACTTTGAAGTATAAAGAAAACAGTTTAAAAAAAACCTAAAAATATTTAAAAAATAAGCCTGTAGGAAAACTTTACAAAATAATGCAATTTTCGAAAAATTGAAAATTTTTTTATGCATGCAAAATCGCATGTATAAAAAAATCTTCAATAACTATATTTACGTTTAGTTATATAATTTTATTAATACATAAAATTAAGACTTTACTTTTATATATATTCATTATTAAGGCTTATTTTTTATATGGAGTAATAAGTTTTATTTTAAACCTATAAATTTTTACAATGTTAAATTATTTAATGAATATATTATATTGTTTACTACTTAATGTTAAAAACATTATATCTTATTAACTATATGAAAAAAGTATTGTTTTCAAAAAAATTATTGGAGGCAAAGAGAAAACTTGAATTAAATGTTATCTTTAAATGGCACATCATTACTAATGCATAAACAGTGTAAAACGAGAGAGAAAAACCTTGCAAAGTCAGATGGTCGGCTGCTTGATAAAGCATTTGCGGTTTTCATCGATCTGGATCGGCCATTTGAATGATCCAGATCGATTCCAAGTCACATCTCTAAATTTTTCAGGGGAATCCGGTCGAGTTCGTCAGTCCTTAGCTTTCTCCAACTATTCGACTACACCACGGATTTGGTTGGTCAGTGGGGATTATGAAATTAACTTTTATGCCTTTTAATGGAAAAATGCATAAAAATTAGAAGAAAGAAAGCTTCGGAAAGGATCCATTCTATTCTATTGTATTTCGTTCTTCATATGACCGATTTCACCATAGTTCCTTACCCAATCAATTCAAGCCATAGTAGGTCAGCTGTCAGTGTCAGCGCTAGAATAATTAATAATTTACAGATGATAAGCAGCACAAAACAAATAGGGAAAAAAATATTCTTCTTTAAGCTTTTCATTATTCATAAATAATTGAAATCGTATTCAGTATATTATTTGGAAAAATGAGATTATTAAATATTTCGAGTATAATATTTATTATTTACCAGAACCGAACTAATAATAGAATCGTAGCAAAAACAATTATAGCAGTAAAATATGGAATAATTCTACATTACTACAAAGTTATAAGCCGCTTTTGATAATGTTTCCCTTCATTTAGTAAAATTATAAAAAGATATTGTCACTATATTCATGTAGAAAATTACTTATTTATTTATTTATCATTCCCCATCCTCAGAATATAGTAAATTATAAAAAAATATAATTTACTATATTCATTCATAAATTATAAAAAATAATGTTACTATTAATAATGTTTTCTTCATTTAGAAAAGTTATAAAAAATAATGTCACTAAAAAAATCTAATATCATATTTCTTGTATCTTTATTTTTACAGTAGAGCTTATTTTTCATGTTGTTTTTCGATTATAAATCAAAGGATAACATTATTCCATTGCTTATTCAACATGAAACTTAGCTTGACAATTTTATATATTACTACATGCCAATTTATTCTTAAGTTTATTTTAAGTATTAACCTATCTTCGTAGAAAAAGGTGAAATATTACCGATTCATGCAGAGTTTGATAATGCAGAAAAACTTTAATGTACCATACATCCATTTCCATATTTTAATTCGTACATATCTATCATCATCATTACTATATTGCATTTATATTAAGTTATAACTTAATTTACATCTATCACAATTCCTAAAAATGCATACAAATCACAAAATTATAAGACAGTACTCAGCTCAGACAATATTAGAGATGACACTATATTACTTCATATTGCAAATATAAAACAGCTTTTTACGAGTATGTTCACTTTAATAACATAATTCTGTGCTCTCTTTTATATGCATTAACCCATAAAACATGAGACAAACTTTAAAAGATTGTTCATCGATTTATTTTGAATGAAAAAATTTAGGGCATGACCGGGAGAAATGGCGCAAATCAGCAAACAAAAAAGTTTCCTGATAAAATCATTAAATATTAATAATCATAATAAAATAATCTTAAAAAATGTTGAAAAAAATTGTTTATTTTGTTATTTTGTTTCATGTTGCTTAACTAATTTTTTTGACATTAGTTTTTGCATGTGGTTCCATGTAAGCTATTTTGAATAATAAAAATTTTTGATTATGATTATTAATAATTTTATCAGTAAACAAAAAAAGTGAGCCATCTCTCCCAGTTTTATTCTAATGTGGATTTTTGATTATCTTAGATAAAGCACATCAGCGTCTACGCTGTTCAAACAAATGAACGACAATTAAGGCTGGGTCTCACAGCTGTAAAACGCGACGAAAGTACGCTGACGTAAATGCGTCGCGCACGAAACGTCGAGAATACTGATGTTCAGACTGAAAATGTACGACGCGACGTAAATAAACGACGTCGTTTAGCTATTGGCTAATTACTCTGAATCCACGCCATACTGAATTACTAAATAAAACAATCTCTCTTCTGATTGGACGAATGGCCAACGTATTCTTGGCGCAGCGCATAAAGTTGAAGAAAAGTCATCTCCGGCGTAACGACGCAGCATCTATCAATATACAGGAAGTGACATCATCAGCGTCGATACGCCGACGTATTTACGTCGCGTTTTATGCCTGTGAGACCCAACCTTTACTGTATGCCATAATCATTACCATAATATCATCTTGGGTCTAAAATGTGAATATACTTAACTGCGCCGTCTCTCCCGCCGCACCATCTCTCCCTACTTTACCTTATATAATCATGACACGAAATCACAAACACCATGTTGTGAATGAAAGAGAGAAACATAAAAAAACTCACAGATCGTAAAATTATTTTAATTTCAAAATTAGCTTATTGTAACTGAAGATAATATAACTGTTTATAATAGAGTCGATTTAATTATCTTCAATAAAATAAATTTATTTTATTAAAGAAATTAATATCGTTCCAATATTATTGAAACAATATTAAATATTAAAAAAGTTTTTATCATCAAATATAAGATTTAGAAAATATAAAATATTTTGTCAAATAAGGAAGTAAGATCTTTATTTTATTAATAATAGATATACAAAAACTTTCAATTTTTACCTCTACTATTTAAATAGACATTCAATCGCACTTCATTCATTCATTTACGAAAAAGATATCCATCACATTTTTTATTTAATGTTTAAAATTGTATATTTTCACCATTTGATGTTCATTTGACAACTGAATACAGTAAAAGCAATCTTATTATTATGAATATATATTAATAAATGAATAAACGATGTATTCATCTATTAACATCGTGCTAGCATCTTAATTCAATTACGAGACGTATAAACTAAGCTTAGCAATCACGATAGATAAAATTTTAAATGGTATTTAATACTATTTAATCTAAATTTTTCTGTTATTTATACGAATATTATATTTCATCATTTTTTATACATCTTACTGACGATAACCATCATGAAATAATCATTCCACGTATATTTTTATTTCAATACTTTTTAATATCAATATAATTCTTCGCTTCTAAAATAACATATGTTATTTATAACTATATTGACATGAACATAAATTCATAATCCCGAAATGCTCATATTTATCTTAAAAAATTCCAATACAACATTCGAATTGGAAAAAATTGAATTCAATGCTGTACAAATTCAGTAGAAAAGATATTAACAATTGAAAAACCAGATGTGATCGATACTCAACTCGGTAAAGTTTACTGAAGACTTAAACTGATTTACGGAACTCATTTTTCTCTTTCTATCGAATGCGGACTTCTGTTCTATTTTTTAATGAGACCCTGGATATTATGGATTATCCTTAATGCTCTAATCATTTTTTTCAAAACTCCTAAGAGAAATAAAGGAAAAAAAAATCATATATTGGTAATGATGTAGGTATATATATATATATTTCTTATTAACTTACTAAATATAATGAACGTAAACTACTTCAGTTTGAAGCAACTCACAAATATGAATATCTTTGTTGAAACAAACGTACAGTACATAGCAGAAAATTAAACATATATAAATTATTTTAGAACTAAAGATTATCTGATATAAACAAGAGTTATTAATTTCCTACATTATTTTTTATATAGGAAACAAAGAAAAATATATACTGTAATAATAATATTTAATTATATTTATTAATATGTTATAAAAGTGAAATAAATCAATTATTGAATTTTGTTTAATGAATCCATTATAAAGATAAAATTCTTTACTTATTTGGAAAAATAATTTTGCTTTCTAGATAAAAATTCGTTAAATAAAATTATATTAAATATCGATTTATCAAAAGATTTTTATAGGGAGAAAATTTCAATAAATAAATTGCTAGATTTCAATAATAAACTAACAAACTCGAATTTTAAATTGAAAAAAACAGGTATTGTATTTTTTATTACTTGTTTATAATGTAATTTATTCTAGTTTGTTAGTTTAACAAGTACTGTAATCAAATGGACGGTTAAGCAGATTTAAATTAGTTACAATAGAACAACTTTTTTCAATCTATGGTCGCGTTATATAATTTAAAGGCTTCGTTTCGAAATATTATATAGATTATAAATATTTGGGAATAGGTACCATTACAAAACAAATATGCTGGATTGCACTGCAAAAAAGTGAAGAGATGCCACCGTAGAATGTAAATTTTATATAATAAACTAGGATAAAATCGGGAGAAACTGCACAACTAAGTATATTCACATTCTGGAGCCAAGATGACATTATGGTAATGATTATGGCATATAGTAACTGCCATTCATTTGTTTGAACAGTGTTGATATTAATGTGCTTTATCTACGATAATTAAAAATCCACATAAATGTAAAACCGGGAGAAATGGCGCATCTTTTTTTTTTTTTTACTGATAAAATTATTAATAATCATAATCAAACACTTTTATTATTTAAAATAGCTTACATGGAACCGTATGCAAAAAGTAATGTTAAAAATTAGTTAAAATTCAAAAAAACATCTGGAGATGGTTTTTTTCAACTTTTTAAAATTTGTTTATTTTGTTACTTTTTTCATTTTCTTTAACTAATTTTTGGCATTACTTTTTGGATATGGTTCCATGTAAGCTATTTTGAATAATAAAAGTTTTTAATTATGATTATTAATAATTTTATCAGTAAACAAAAAAAAAAATGCGCCATCTCTCCCTGTTTTAACCTATATATAATATAAATTTCATATAAAAAGCCAATTATGAATAATAAAAGTTTTTAATTATGATTATTAATAATTTTATCAGTAAACAAAAAAAAAAAAAAATGCGCCATCTCTCCCAGTTTTACCCTATATATAATATAAATTTCATATAAAAAGCCAATTATTTTTTTTTTATCTTAAAGAATCCAATTTCAGACCTAGAAATTTCTGAAATCGGATTTTAAGATAAAAAAAACTGGATGCAGTTATGCAGATAAATTAATAATTTAGCATGAAATATTTTCAATTAAAACATCAGATAATACAATTAATCAACAAATTGAATTATTAATAACGTAAGATGAATAAATATGAGAGCCTTTCTTAATGTTGTAATCTTTTGAAGTCAACAACGGATTTTAATTTTCAAAACAGAAATAAACGCATTATTTATTAACAACATCATAATTAAAAACGAAAAAGTTAAATTTAAGTAATATTGATTTGAAATAAAATAAAAATTGATAAGAAAGAGACCTTAACATATTTTCCACTTTTATTACTTTTCTTGTAAGAAAGATAAGAAAAATGAGTATAATCCAACAAAGCTGTAAATGCATTTTTCAAATTTAACACTTTTAAAAATCACATAATAACACGGCAATGTTTATTTTCAATTCTTTCAATCAAGCAACAATGATGATAATAGATTTCATTTGGTATAAATAAACATAAATTATCAATAACGGACTTATTTGTTACTATATTTTTTTTATTGAAAGAGGTACACCGCATATTTACAGGTTTAAAATAACCCTTTGAAGAATGAATCAGAAAAGAGGGAAAGCATCATATTAGGCCATTAATGGAAAAGAGAGTAGAGAAAAAGTCGTCTCTTGTAAAACAGGGTAAGACAATGAATGAATTCTGATCCTCATCTAAAGTGGAATGTTATATACTCAATAACTCTCATGTATAAACATTTTTTAATTGAAACAATCTAAGAGAAAAGTTTTCTAGAATTTTATGCTGTAAAGATATAGACTGTTATTATTTCGAAGACACATAAAGGATTTCTCAAACTTAATAAGAAATTTTACGAAGTAAAATTCTTATACAATATAAAAATATATAAAATATAAATATAGTCGGACACCGTTAACACGGGGTTCAGTAACACGCGAATCTGCTTAACACGCGGTTTTACCATGGCTATCTAGATAAGCAATCGCTTGTGATATCACTCCTAGACATCTACGTCATTAAATCTCGTGATCAGTGAGATTAGCTGCACCTTCAAATCTCACAGAAACTTCAAATCGATGTTGGAACTTATATTATAGCTCAATTTATATTAATACTATAACTCGCGGTTCACTTAACCCGCGGTTTAGTAACCATGGACCCCGACTACCGCATGTTAACAGGGTCAGACTGTATAAGTAAATGTAAGAATTTACTGTATAAGAATATATAGTAAATTCTGTATATTCTTTTCTTCTGTACAGTAAATTTATCCAAATAATTGCCTTTTTTCATTAAATTGATTACGATTTATAAAATATTTAATATTATTAAATATTAAATAATAAATACTAAACCTAATCGAATTCGCGCTATTCGAAGTCGCGCTAATCGAGGCCTATCTGTATTTAATATTATTAAATATTAAATAATAAATACTAAATCAAATAGTTTTATAAAAATATTATCGCAACATTATTAATATTTTTTAAATCAAAATTATTATATTAAGTGCTCGGGTATTGATTTCCTTTAATACTTAAAACTCTATCGACGAAAACAGTTCTGTTGTACGATTGTTGATTTCTGTAGATATAGTTCTAGGACAAAACATTGAAAGGTCAAAATCTTGGCAAAGCAAGTTCAGAATAGTTCCGAATAGTTCAGAATCATAACTTCAAATATTCTGACTGGATAAAAACAGATAAAATAGACAACTATGCTATACCCTTTACAAAGAAAGAACTTTCAAGGCCAAATTCGATGATCGACGAGTCTTTAACGATAAGTGATACGATGTAAAACTGATCGCAATAGGATTTATTACCATTTTCGACTTGATATTTGAATTAAAACATAGTAATCAGATTAAAATAGTTCAATTTTTACTTTATAAATGCTAAAATTAATTATAATTTGAAAATTTATTTTAAAAATTTCCTTCAGTTACAATTCTTTTAATTGTTGATACAGAAACACTGCAGTAGGTAGTGAAGTTTTATATATATATATAAAATATATATATTTTGAAATTGTAGAATAAAAACGTACAGAACAATATAATACTTATTTAAATAACGATTAATTTTTTATCTGGAACGATTACGACAGCGAAATTTCTGTCGATTAAAAGATATCATTTTAAATTATTCAACTGTTTGCATACTCGGTTTTGTAATCTGTTAATGCTCGAGATAAGAATCATTCGGCAAATAATTCATGAGCTTAGAGTTGACGTAAAGCTGAAATGCAGCGTGGAAAACTACGAATCTTAAAGGCCATTGTTGTGAATGAATGAATACCTCAAACCCCAAAGTTTCAATAAAACACAAGTTTGAATTTAGTTCTGAAGGCATATACAAATACTTGAGAGAGAGAGAAGTTGCATTTGAATGAAGAACACAATAAAATACCGGCGAAGGAATAATCTTCAATGAATTCTTTATTCAATGTTTGCAGAAAACCTAATATAGTTTTTCTGTTTACGAGAGAAAACAATGGCAGTTCATATTTACATGATTTCTCATTGCGGAAAGAGGAGAAAAAGCTAACAAGACATAATTTTTTATAAATCGAGTTAATGCCGATTGCTGAATCTTTTATTCGTTTAAATAATCGATTGATGTTTTCTTGCAAAATGATTTTTCCCCTCTTCTTTTTTTTAACTGGCCCACAATTAAATTCCTTTCGGTGTGGCTTTAGAAAATTTTATATTTAATCCATACAAATAATACAAAAACAATAGATTTAAATATATATTTTTTGTGTTATTTTTAACATTACTTGTTCGATTTTTTTACGTTTTAACTAATTTATTGTATTTATTTTTGTCTTTAACAAATTTTAGCAGATGTAAATAAGAACTGAAAACACTTTTTTATGTTAAAATTAATAAATTTCGAGCAGTATTATTGTTTACAAAATATTATCTGATTATTGGACAATTTTATGCTACAAAAAATGTCAAAATTTAATTTTTTTAAGAAGTTATATTATGTTATATATTACTTGTTAAAGAAGTTTTCTCTTCTGATCTGATAACATTCTGATGTTTATTCTCACAATTCTCAGGAACAAAATAACAGATTTGGAAGATTTCCAAAGGGGAATAAAAAGTGACAAAACCAACATTACCATACAATTACAGGAAAGAAACCAAGTGAGAATATACATTCATAAATATTAAGAATTAATTCCGGTATATAATAGATTGTAACCATCTCCAAGAGCGTTTTTATGTAAGACAAATTAGCTGCAATTACACAAGAGAATGAGTTTAAAAACTAAAAAAATTTCGCTATTAAACTGAAGCCATGCAAAAAATTTACTCATTGCAGTAATTAACACAAAAAAATTTACATACTATCTTCTAAAAAACTGTCTTCGTTCTTGACAACATTAATAAACTCGCCGCGAAACAAAAGTATGTTAAGTGTGCGAAACAATGGTATTATCCATGTAAAAAATCTTCCAGGAAGAGTTTATAACTCGGAAATTTTCCTTTATACCGAGTATATTATTAGTTTAAAAAATTATTTTATAAATAAGGATTTAAAATATTTACTAGCAAAATATAGGATAGCGTGCTATAAAAGAAAGATTACGTAAAGAAAAATAAACAATTCGATATATCAGATAATAAAAATAAGAAGGTTTACATGTCATATTTTATTTTTTTTGCATATATATTTTAGTCATTCCCAAACATTTCCCAAAACATTGAAAATATCAAATGTACAAATACGTTGGAGAAATAAAATCATGATGAATGGAAAATGTTTATAGTTCGATACATCATGGTATTTTATATCAAAGCGAAATTATTTTCAGATGTACTATTGCATGTTCTGAGTTTTAAGAGCCGACAACGTTTCATAGACACACTCGCCATACATATATAAAAATTTCTGTTTTTTTTATTGATACATTTTCCCTGTAATTCTTGAGTCGACTGAAGACTTTATAACACGTTTTATTCGCAAGTTCGATTTTTCTCGAAAATATACAAAATTGCTAAAACTACAGAACTTTAAAGCGACGG
Organism: Olivierus martensii; assembly: GCA_000484575.1. Taxonomy (NCBI): domain Eukaryota; kingdom Metazoa; phylum Arthropoda; class Arachnida; order Scorpiones; family Buthidae; genus Olivierus; species Olivierus martensii. The sequence continues at coordinate 20,331 of AYEL01012906.1, read as the reverse complement.
TATCGCTAAATTACAGTTTGACAAGTTAACTTATGTAAACATTATGATTACACCATAAATAAATTAAATTTTTAAAAGCGTAAAGGTATATTTCTTTAATTAATTCGAAACTAGAAAAAAAAAAAATTGCGATTTTCGGTCATTTGAACGAGTGGAATTTTTTATTATTTATAAATTCTAACTAATATCTTAGCACATAAATGAAATGAAATATTTTTGCAATTAATTACATCCATTCTAACACGTGATAAATGGTTTTTCCCAACTCATTATTGTCTGAATCGAGTTTTATCGGTAGAGTAATTTTTCAAAAATATTTCTTTAACCAAACAGTTGACATAGAACTAGATTATAACGTAATAATAACGGTAAATTTAGAACTAAATGCAACAAATGCATGTTGTAATATATGCAATAATATATTACACGCTAGCAGATGAGAAACATTTGCATATTTAGTATTGTTTAATATGCTGTTAATGAAATGTTAACACGTTTCTCGTACTCATGGTTACGTTACTTTCGCCACGTCTGTCCGTAAATTTAGACAGAAATATTTCCAAATTAAGCGAGTTTTAAACATATTTATGTTCTAATATATCCCATTTTTTAATAGGATAGTTAAAAAAATTCTGTAAAATCAATGCAAAATTTTACTGACTTATAGAAGAATGTCGAGAATAAATCAAAATTAAAGTTTCAATACGAAAATATTATGAAAATAAAGATAAAAATTCTGTAAAATTAAACAAACTTTTCTGAATATTATACTCTAATAAAGGATTCTTGATAAATCTTGGGATTATATCAGTCGTTAGAGAACTGTCAAGAGGTTTCCTAAGAGAATAGTTTGACCTTGTATAACAATAACCGATGCTCCAGACATATTTTTAGTAACAACTGACTAACGATAACATTCAACATTGGTTAAATTAACAAAAATAAACTTTCTCATTAAAAGTTATATAATAAACCTAATTAGATATTGCTTGTAGCAAAAATAAACATCATCGCTAATGCAACTAAGCTATTTTACTATTATTGTAACAGAATGTAAGCCCTAATTGGTAACAGGAAGTATACACGAAGAAGTAGTAAATGGATTACCAAACATATATACGTATGCCTTAAGAGGTTTCTTATAAAATCCTACATTATTTATACATGGAATGACTAATCTATACACAGTAATATGTGTTTGTGTATATAATTTTGTTATGGTTAGTAATTTTCAGTTAAAACTATTATCTCACTTGCTAAGTTCCATCTACATTTTTCTATGTAAAATTATGTTACAACATTCAATTTCAGAATAATGAAAAGCCATCTCAAAAAGCTAGAAACTTATGTTGATGATGATTGTAGGAAAGGAGAATTTTTAAATAGCCATTGAGATCCATCAGTGATCTATTGTGCACCCTTAACAGGATCATCCCGTAATGAAGTCCCGTCTTATACACGAAATACAGTATCTTCTTCAATGGATTCTAAAAAAAAATCTTCCGGTGTAAGAAAATGCAATTCTGGAAGATCGTATCTTAGACCTGAAAGGGCCATTACATTCACACAAATTGTGAAGAGGCCATTCATCTCTGACGTCTACAATTGGGATTATCAGCAATGGCAATTAAGTGAAGATGCCTTCTAAGATGACAATGCTAGATAACAATCCTGATTTTTATGCAATGCAAGCAACTGTTCAGTTCTCCATAAGAAGAACATAAAATAAGAACCATTGCTTGCGTTATTGCAGGAAGAGTTGCTGAATTTCCAAGAAAATTATGTTTAGATCTAGTTAAATATATCTCAAAATAATTTCAAGAAACTTTAAAAGATTTCTTTGTCAGTTTTAACAAGAATTTAAAGAAAAAAATCCCCATTGTGGTCAATTTCAAGAAACTTTAAAAGATTTCTTTGTCAGTTTTAACAAGAATTTAAAGAAAAAAAATCCGCATTGTGATGCTAGAAATTTTTTCCTCCTTTAAATTCCTGTTAAAAGTTTTCCGTTTCCGATTTTTAATTCTCGAATTATTTAGTAGAAATTCGTAGAATCTAAAATTAAAAAAAAAAAGATGAAATCCTGGGGAATGATTTTCTTAGATTGCTGTACGGTATCGATTCCGGAATTTATGCAATTTCTCTACCGATATCGGTCGGATAAAAAATCGAGGAAAAAAAAAAATTCCTCGAATTGCGAATAAATCTGTCGAGAATTTTAGATTGACCCAACTTATGCTAATACGACAAGCAAATATTTCGTGCAATAAAAAGTTAACCTATTCGTCCTTGCAAAACTAAAACACACGAAAAATGAATTAAACTAAACTAACTACAAACACAAAAAAAAATTCTCAAAACAGCCTTAAAAATAAAACAAGAATATAATGTTAATCAAAACATCGATTTTTATATTTTAATCGATAAGAATGTAATCATATTTTTGTTTTTTCGATTTATACATTTACAAGTATGATAGATTAATTATTCTGTAACTAAAATATTTATATCAGTATAACGGAATTACTGTATATTATTACAACTCTAATGAATAAATTATGTAAAATTTTTCATATTTTACATAAATTAAACATTATAAGAAGCAATTATGGCCACAACAATTAATTAAATTCCATGAATATATCATTCCGATTAATTCGCATTTTCATCGATCGCTCTTTAATAATTTTTGAAAAACTTAAAAAAAAAATCGATTCTTAATCTAACGAATCGATCGATTTAAAAATTTTATAGTATATATAATTTAATTATAATTTTCATATTACAGTATTTACGTTTTGCACGTAACTCTTTGTCTGAACTACAAAAATTTCTTTGAAGAGTTTATCTTTAAAAATAGATTATTTATATAAATGTTATCGAATAAAATTATTTATTTTTCGATTATTTTTAGAAGTTTTTTTTTTTTTGATCTTATCGAGTCGACCGATTAGAACCAGCGTGAGGTTAAAAATGATGGCAAATCTTCTGAGAATTTCAAAACGAATTTCCTTTCAACATGTTTATTTTCTAGTCTAGCAAATTAATATACTGAAAATGGATTGAATAATACGAATATTCATGCAGTTTCGATTATAATAATTTATCTTATGCACAAATTATATTATTCATAACTTCAATAACAGTTAAATTTTTCCCAGAAATAGATCTATTCTACTTGACGTAAACAGGAGAAAATTCTTAAATAACTAACAATAGTTACTGTTTAGTGTTATTGCCACTCATGCATTTGAAAGACTATCGTGCAAGTAATTAGATGCAAAAAAATTATCATGATTAAAACGCATGCAAATATTTTAACCTGATAGCAAGGTAAACATGTTAATAAAGTTCGTAAACAAACAGATTTTAGCAAATACGATTGTATCTCGGATTACGAACATTTAAATTTCGTTTTAAAATTTTAGAAAATTTCAGAAATCTGTGCAGGAATTTTTACATTACAATATCGAAAGGATTAACAACAAATGTGCTGTAAAACGTGTAACTATATCTGACGTATGGTCGCAGTATTTCAAGATTGAGGAGTTTCGACAAAAATCTTTGCGTTATAATCGGAAATTCAATTAAAAAAAATTATATTTCGTTTAATTAATAAAATTATATTACAGGCATATTCCGAAGTTATGTCACTTTAGGTTCCAGAATGATGGCATAATTCGAAAATGCCATCATTCTGGAACCTAAGGTCGAGATGCATGCATTGCAATTGTCAAGTACACGCATAACAGACGTAAATAATCATTTATAACTAAAAGAAATACTGTATACCTTATTTTGAAACAAAAAAGCATTCTTTTTTTCAAAAATATAACTGGTGAAGAGCCATAATCCAAATTAAACACTGAAACTTTGGAGAATGGTGATAATTCAAAACGTACGTAAGGCTGAAGCGCCATAAATCGAGGAGTCATAACTCGGGATATGATTGTACACAGTAAAAAATATATAATGAGAGTTTGATATTTCTGGATTCAATCTTTAAAAGTAGATTTCGAGTTACCAAACTTACGAATTAAGTATATTCGTAACTCGAGGAAAAAATAACTGTATGCACAATTTCTTTAAGTTTAATATACTTAATGAATCTAATAAAATGCAAAATTATTTCTGTTAAACAGTAGAAAATCGATAAGTATATTTTTAACAGCAACTATACCCATTTTACTTATTCTACTTCTAGATGAACTGTATTCATTCTAATTTTTCATACTTTCTTAATGGAATTTTTAACATACGAAGTGCAATTTCAATTATTTTATGAAAATGAAGCATTGTTACCATAAAATTAAGCATTTATCGATTTTTGTTAACTCATTGGAACCGATTGAATCGATACAGTAAGAAAATTTCTGTAAATATTTATATAGAATGTAATATGATAATGCAATCTAACTGAAGGTGATTACTCGAATAAAAACCATAATAAAATTTTTCAATATTTTGAAAATAATGAAAAAACATGAAGGTTTTTTTTATGATTACTGGAAAATCCCTACAAACTTTTCTGATTTTTTAATAACCAGAAAAGTGGTGATTCGATGAGGGAATGATGTAAGAACGAGATGCTTCACTTAGCTATTCGTTAGGTTTTAGTTAGATTATTTTTATTCTAATTTCTTGAGAACTAAATGTTATTATTATACCGATACTCCAATAACAAAAGGCTGCAACTCTCCAAATCCATTTAAATATGGTAAACAGATTGTAACAGCAGTTATAACTGATCGAATTTAAGAAAACACGTCCGAAAATTCATCTAATCCGGTAAGAAAACTGAATAGAATTTTTTTTCTTTCTTTTTTGAATGATCTAACAGTTTTCTTTCATTGGTTTTCTCTTCTTGTCACTCACCTCTTTCAACAAAACTTTTAGGGGTGTTTTTCTCGTAACAGGGTGGGATTATCGAAAAATGTTGTTCTGGATCCTTCTTTAGTTTTTTTTGTACGAGAAATCAATACTTACACATACATTATTCTTTTTTTATTTGCAAGAATCTTTCGTAAGACGGTTGTCCTTCGTATGTTTGTTTTTATGGAAGCGACCGTAAGAAGAAGAAAAATTGTTACCATAACAGACGAACATCGCGATGCATTAAATTTTATATAAAATTCGTAGAATATCGTGGACAGAAAAATTATAAAATATATCGAATTAATTCCGAGGAAATTAAAAAAAAAATTTGCTTCTGTTAACGAGAAAAATGTTTTAATTTAAAAAAATTCTGATTCAATTAAGGCATGTTTCGCTATGTAAACTTACTTTTATAGGTTGTTAAGTAGTGAAAGAATAATAATAATTGCTTTGCCAACTTAACGATATGTGTCTTGGCATGAAAGAAAAGTCATTAGAGATTGAAACGAGTATAGAAACATTTTTGTTCGTAATTTTTTTTCCTCCTAACTGATAACCTTTGTCTTAACAGTGTTTGAAACGTGTCAAAATGGTTAAAGCTTGTGTGAGGATTTCGACCATCTCTCTCTCTCTCTGCTGCAGCAGCTGTTACACAGAGAGCAATTATTGTTAATTAACTTCCCAGTAATGTCAAACTATTCTGTCGAACTGTTTTATAAGAGTTATACACGCGTGTATAGAGCGAGACAAGGTTCCTTTTATCGTTCGGATGCATATTAACTAGAATAAAGCTCATTTTATGAAATGATGTCATTAATCGAGTGCGATTTCCTGCGAAAGTTTTCGGATAAATCTTGTCATTAAGAGTTCATTATCAATCGTTCCGCGGTTTTGTCTTTACCGAACTTTCTAGTAATTAAAACCTTTGTAATTATCTAACCAGAATAACGTTAATGATTCGAGCTATTTTAATGAAAAATTTTAAGAAATTCAACCGTAAGACGTTTATTCAAACGACTTCAATAGAATGTATTTAAAAATGCCTATATTTTTATATATATATAAAAAAATTATTGATCAATAAAAACCCAAAAATAAATGATTTGATATAATGTTTTCCACAAAAATGTTTCTAAGCATAATAATTTTTTAATATCTTAAAAGAGGAAGTTTCTAATACTCCAGTGACATGTTTTTCCCGATATATATACAAGATCACATCACGATTTTTATTTTTAGACTGTTACAATACGAAATTATAATTTTTATGATAAATATATATATAAATTTATAAAACGAAGTTGTTTACATCGATAAATGGTAAAAAATTCTACCATTAGAATTTTTTTATCAAATAATTTCATCAAAATTGGTATAAAAAAAAAAATACATTTTAATCTGTTTACTTTCCTTCTTTTCTTATAAAAAAAAATAAATAATTTAATAAGTCCTTTGGACAACTTCCGGTGTCCTTGATGATCTCCCCCTGGAATGACTCTTCCTTGCCGAGTTGGCAGAACCTTCTTCAGACCTCTCTGAAGCAGCATTTCTAACAGCAACATCATAAACTGTCGATCTTGGATAGTTAAAGAACCGAATTATTTCGGAAGGTGAACATCCAGCGCGAAGGCCTTCTATATCGCTGCTCTCCGATTATATTCTGCACTCGATCTTAACTGATCAGCTATTTTGTACTTATCCTCAAACGCATCATCTGTCTGGCTTACTAAAACGTCAGAAGCATCGTAGCGCTGACGTAAAATATGGCGGGAAATTCAATTTGAAATTTGTCCAGATTTAGCTGGCACACCCTGTATATGCCACTAGGCTGTACATCACATCGCCACACTCATTGCCTTTGAATGGCTTGGCAAAGGTTTAAGTTATTGGGTTGTTTGGAAAGTAATTTAGTTTTTTCATGAAAATGAATGGCAATTTTTTTATAGTATATAAATATTTTAATTAATTATATATTGACTATTTTGGTCCAACACATGTTGCCGTCTTTCTAGTAGTAGCATGATTCCATGATCGTAGAATTTCTGATCTTTGCTTGCAAAAAACAGAACCAAGTGATTTTTGACAACCTCATTTAAACTAAGTGTTTTGCTATGTAAAGAATTCTCTAAAGACCAGAATAAGTAATAATCGGAGGGTGCCAGATATGGCAAATATGGTAGCACATCCCATCCAAGCTTAACAATTTCTGGCAAGTCATCAAACTTGTATGAAGTTTGGCATTGTCATGGTGAAACAATGTCTTTTCTGTTAATCAATTCTGGCCTCTTCTGTTTGATAGAATCACTCAATGTGTCTAATTGGTGGCAGCATACTTCTGAATTAATTGTGGAATTGTATGAAAGCTAAAAAAAAAAAAAAAAAAAAAAAAAAAAAAAAAAAAAAAAAAAAAAAAAAAAAAAAAAAAAAAAAAAATCTCTTGAAATCCCACCAAACAAAGAGCATCATTTTTTTGATGAATATTGGGTCTCAGAATGTTTTAAGCCAGTTCATTTCTTCTGCTCCATGATCACTTGCATTCAACTTTGTTGTAAACAATCCATCTTTCATCAAAATTTATGATCTGCTTCAGAAAGGGATCTTTCTTCAAGTTTGAGCGCAGCAAATCCAGATGTCAATGCAATGGAGCAAATCTTTCTTTGAGAACATGTGGAACCCAAGTATCAACATTTCAACTGGTCGTGAACAGTTGAATTCAATCTTGTAACAATTTCTTAAGCTGTTATTCAGCAGTTTACTTCAACTAATACATTTATTTTGTCATCATCGACTTCAGCTAACTTTCCTGCACGTGATGCATCTTTAACATCAAAACTGTCAGAATGGAATTTTGCAACCAGTTTTGGCACTGGCATTATGTTAACACATCTTCTCCCTACACTTCACATAACTTTTTTCTTGCTTGAACAGCATTCTTACTTTTTCTGTAATAAAAAAGCAAAACATGATGAAAATCTCCATTTTATTTTCCATTTTTGATAGGACACAAAAAAAAAAAAAAAAAAAAACTACTGAAAAAAAATTTTTATAAATATATGATAGGAAAAAAAAAAAAAAAAAAACTACTGCACAGAATCAAAAAAAAATTTTTATAAATATACTTTGAAACGTCAGCTGTTAATTTACAGTAATATGGCTTAGAATGAAATTGGCAGGTAAAAATACAACTAACATCACTGGTGGGGAAAAACAAAATTACAGTACTTTCCGAACAACCCAATACATGACCATGCTATTTCCTGGATTTTAAAAGCTCTGTAAGTAAAACTCTGTTCAAATTTTTGATATAAAGCCAAAATCATGATTTACTTTAGGTATGTGTGTGAAAAGTTTTCTTAACACACATGCAAATACAAATTACTGCATATATATTATGTTGATAAGTATTTTTATTTATTGTAGAATCCTTCTTCATTAAACACTAATGATACAGATGAAATGTGTTTGGAAAATTGCACACCAAAGAAAAGAGCACTAGTTGATATTCAAGATGAAAATAAAATGGAAAGTATGTGATGTTTGGAATTTTTTCAGATTTAGATATTGACAATTATATAGATATGTTCATATTACTTGATGGCTTAATTACAAATGATATATTATTTCAGATCGAAACAGACGATTTCAACTTCCTCCATCAAATCCTTCTCCAAGGACCAAAAAAAAAATTAAATTCACAAAAGAAGCTCATTACCAAATATAAGAACAGATACTTTCATTTGAAAAATGTAAGAAATAGGAAATGTAAACTAAATCTTCTTCATCAGCTACCAAAAGTGCCAGGACTCTCAAAAACAGCTTTAACTTTCCTTTCATGCCAAATAGAAATGGCTCAGCTTCAAAATTGTGCACGTCATTATAGTGAACAAATGAAATCGTTATCATTAGATATTTATTTTCACAGTACTAAATGTTACCGTATGCTATCAAAATTATTTAAACTTCCTACTATCCGTTCACTTCAGAATTGGCTAAAAAATGTGGATATCTTTCCTGGATTTTCACAAATAATCCTGCAGCATATTTCATCAAAGATAGAATGTTTTGATGAAAAACACAAACTGTGTGTTCTTTCCTTTGATGAAATGTCATTGAAACACCATCTCTCATATAAAGTATCTCAAGATCTTGTTATTGGTTTTCAAAATTATGGCGATGAAACATCAGATGATTATGCAGGTTATGCTTTAGTCTTTATGCTCGGGAATAACTCAAAATTGGAAGATACCTATTGGATATTATTTCTCAGGGAAAGGGACATCAGGTGTAAAATTAAAGCAGTTATTATTTGAAAGTATAAATTAATAAGTGAAACAGGATTGAAACTGAAGGCTGTTGTATGTGACCAAGGATGCCATATCCAGTCATTGTTTAGATTATTACAACTCACATTAAAAACACCATATATTATTTACAATGATGAAAAAATTCACTTTTTTTTTATGTTCCTCATTTAATCAAAAATATACAAAACAACTTTCAGAAATATGGATTTTCAGTTGGAGAAAACAACATTTGTTGGAAATATATAGTTGATATTTATGAAAAAGATAAAACATAGAATAGTCGAGCTATGCATAAAATTACAGATAGACACATTTATTTATCCCCCTTCAGCAAAATGAAAGTTAAATTTGCCACACAGGGGTTAAGTAATACAGTAGCAAGCATTAGCGCCTTTCCCTTTTTGGGCCTCTCTCCTTCACAACGCATGCGTCTCTCTCCCTCCACACTGCAAGTAAAAATTGCTTCATTACGTTTAGTTAAATCCACCTGTATTATTTCTTCCAGATTAGCCAAACGTTCACCAATCAACTGCACCAGGATTTCAACATCATAGTCTCCTTCTTGACTCTCACAGATCTTAAACGGTCTGAAAAACAAGTAGGTATCTCACCAAGACCTTCACTCTTCCATTCATCTATTAATAATTGCGTTGCTTCTTTTTGCAGGTTTCGGGTTAAAGCAGCAACCTCAGCCCAAGTCCTTGGCGTAGCTGGCAAGGAAACACCATCTTCTGACACAACAGGAGGGCGTGACACCAACACAGCTCCTCCGTCACCAACCACCGGAGAAGAGGTCGAGGACTCGATGGGACTACCCGTAGGGATGGTAGCCCGGGTCTGGGGACGAACACACGGTGCATCTAAACCGTGTAGGTCCCCAGACCCACCAGGCGTGGACGAGAAATGAGCTGAATTATTTACATTGAATAAGAAGTGGGAAGAAATTATGCATTAGTAAAATTAATCGGCCCCACATTACAAATTCTCACACAAGTGCATCATTCTTGAAATACCCCATGATAGAATCTACATCTTTAAAGTCATCGCAAATAATGAAAATATCATCAACATACCTTTTAAGAAATCTGAGATTCGAATGTAAGATGGATGACATTTGTTGTTCATGGTGCTGCACCACAAGTTCGGCCATAACCCCTGCCATAGGTCTGCCGATCGGAACGGATTTGTTTTGTTTATAATAGCAGTTATTATAAGAGAAATACGAATTGTACAGTATGAGATGGGATAGGTCTCATAGTATGGCTGCCGACAGTTGTAACTCAGTAGTATTTTCTAATAAAAACTGGTATAAGCATAGACAAGCTGGCTCAATTTGTATCGAAGGGAATAAGGATACGTAGTCGGCAACCAGCATAGTGTCACTATTTTCTACATTGTAGTTATTTAATTCTTGTATAAAGTCTGCAGACGAAGTCACAACGAATAGATATGATTTCAACCTCTGTGTGCACCAAATAGCCAGCTTCCTCTCTAATGGGGTTAGTGGTGATAGGGTTTTGTCTACCATGGAGCAGATGGTTACTGGTTGTTTATGGGTTTTGATATAGTCATATAGCGGTGAGCATATAGGATTCGGGAGAGGTTTACATCTCCAACATTCCAGGAATTCAGATCTACGTAGCATTATAGTAAGGCAGTTTTGCAGTTTTGTTGTAGGATCATTTGGAAGGAGTTCTGCGCCTGAAGAGTCTATATATTCAAATAGCATCCCATCATATTGGTTGGCTGACATAAGAACAATTTTCTTGGTTTTATCTTCCCTCGTGCATATTAAGCCATTGTCTTTTATCCATCATTTAGCTCCTTCTAATTAACAGAAGAATGATAGAATAATGGAGAACCGATCTCAAATTAGAACGAGCCTTTTTATAATTCCACTTATCATTAGACCACTGCGGGTTAATTACTGGTACGCTTGACGTTTTCCTATAAACTTTAGTTCTAATGCTATGGTCTTCTATCATTAATTGTATGTCAAGGAAATGAATCTTTTCTTTAACTTTTTGCTCCAGGGCAAGTTTAAGGCCATAGCTTGAAACAGTGAAGCTATCTTGCAGCTCATCAGATTTATCTCTCTCCTTCCAAATAATGAAAACATTGTCAACAAATCTTGTATACAGGGTAGCTTCTTTTATTAGTTTATAGGAAGTTTATAGGAAGCTGTCAAGCGTACCAGTAATTATCCCGCAGTGGTCTAATGATAAGTGAAATTATAAAAAGGCAGTCATAAGGTTATACTTTAATAGGGCATTAACACACTGTAGTACTGACACGTTCTTGAAACAGGAAATAGAAATAATTACAGAAATAGCAGAAAGACACGGCTATACTAAGAAGTTAGTAAATAAAACTTTTAATGAAGCACTGAAAAGAAGAGAAAATGCAAGAAACGCTGGACAGGATGAATCGAGCAAAAGCCAAACTACTAGTAATCCAGTAGTAAACAACAGGTACAAGGTAGTAACGGATGCCCTTATAACATTTATAACAGTACAGAGAATAATTAAGTCAAGTGAAAAGAAACCAGCATATAAGAGACCAAACACAATTTCAAGTCTATTAAAAATGTAAAAGATGTGTAGGGCAGAGAGAAGCAGACAGGAGTTTATGAAGTTCCTTTGATAAATAATGATAAACAACAAAAAGAAGTGTATATCGGGGCCACAGCGAGGAACTTAAGAGAAAGATTAAAAGAGCATGAAGTGGATATAAGAAAAGGTCTATTAACAACAGCTCTGGCTAGAAGAGCCTACGAATATGGCATTAAGGTAGAATGGGATAAAGTGAAAGTGGTAAGAAAGTGAACAATGTGAAAGAATTATCAGTGGCAGAGGAAATAAAAATTTTTGAAGGAAGCGAAAAAGGAAAAATAATAAATTAAAGGCAGTCTATAGATCTTTCACAAGCTTGGAAAATCTGCTTTGAAGGAAAGAGGCGAATCCAAATGTAAATGGATAACATCAGAGGAAACCGAACTTTGTACTTTAATACTAATTAGTATTTTTATATTATATATGATAAAGAAAAAGTTAATTTTCTGTATTTGCTTATGTTTACTTTAATTTATTATAATATTTGTATGAATGTTTAAATTTTAAGTTTAGTTTGAATTTGTAAGTTCTATGTTCCAGAACAAAAACAGTTTTTGTTCTGGAACATAGAATTTACAAATTCAAACTAAACTTAAAATTTTTTACTTTAGTAGTTAGAGTTGAAGAGGGTGATTGTAAGCCGAAAACGTTTCTCAAAAATAAAAGTTCTGAGTATTTTAATCTGTTTCGGCCTACTCGTATGAGCTAGTACTGGAACTTTTACTTAAGTTTAAGCCTTTGAGAGCAGTATAAGTTGTATCTGTAATGTAATTATGTGTAGTAATGCAGCTATATATAATTGCAATGTATTTTATATAACGTATAGTGTTATGTAGTTAATTTTGTAGTAAATGTTTTCTTGATAAAAACAGATAAAGTCTAGTTTTTAATTTAAACCTTATTTTTTTATTTTGTCAATGTATATTGAAACGGCTTACAATACATGTGTTCTACAGCAGCTGAACAAAAGAAAGACGACAGAAGTGATGCATGTGCAAAAACAAAGTTCAATATAGATGCATAAGATGTTGCCAGAGTTCAATTTTGTTTATAACAAAATGTCAGAACAGTGAGTATAATGTGTATATGTCCAAAACAAAAGATAACTAAAACTAGTACTTTTAAACCTATATGAATCATGTGAATTATCTGGAATATATAATGGATTAGCTGTAGATTTTCTAAAAAATTAAAATCTAAAAATTTTCATAAATAACACAGCATAAATCAAAAGTGGAAATATTCTTTAATATAATTGAATAACTTTTGGCTTTATTAAGCCATCCTCAGCACATTACAAAAATGAATAAATATTAGAATGTTATTCAAATGCAAAAAACTTAAATAAGAATACATTTAAAATTAAAAATATGATATTATAACATTGTATATAATAATATTTACAAAAATAAATTATAGCAATATTAAAAACAAAGTAGAAAAAATAAAATAATAATAATCCATTAAACTTGATGTTACAAAATTAATTTCTAAATAAGCCACTGTGGCAGTACTATTGACAGCTGGTTGTCATTTATCACATGATATTGCTTCCTATATTCATGTATAGCTAAGGATTCAGCAATTTTTACATCATAAGAATTATTTAATGGTTTAATAATTCATGCCTGGTTCCAGTAAATTGTGATATTATACTCATAAAAGGATCTGACCAGAGCAGTGTCGAACATTGCAGCCTCTATTGACCGTTTATGTTCGCTAAGCCTAGTTTTTTAGACATCATTTTGTGCTACCAATATAAACTTCGTCTCTTTGTATATCATTATTATACATAGGTATTAAGTACACTCCCAAATGGTATAAAATAGGTACCGATAGTTTAACATTCTTTATATTATGGTATACAGTATCTAGTCTATTATACAGGAGTATTAAATTTCTATTGTGGAGTGCTTTTCTGAGTCTCCATAGGTTTATGATATTTAACAGAGCTGGAGTAGGATGTAATATTCCAGGGTGGATATGCATTGTTAGAGATGTTTTGCATGCTTAACTGCAAAGACCTTTTTATATTTCTAATAAAGATAGAGTTATAGCCATGTAAGATTGTTTGTTCATTTATTATGTCATATTCTAATTTCCTAGTGGTAAAAGTATTACAATAGTTTCCACTCTATATAATGGGAAATGAAATGCAGCTATCTTATAAATAAACGAGTCACACGACCACTGGGGAATGAAGACTGGTGCATATGTGGATTTTCTATAAACAATAGTATAAAAACTTTTATTACTGACAGTAATATCCACGTCCAAATAATGAACATTTACTTGTGAATTCTGTTCTAATTTAATATTAAGGCCTAATGTGTTGTCATTAAAAAATTCTAGGATGGATATTACATTTTTGCTGTTGTCACAAATAATAAAGACATCATCAACATAGCTAGTACCGTATATACTCGTGTATAAGCCGAGATTTTTTACTAGTATTAGTACTCCTGTCTTTCTTTAAAATGTAACTATATTTTACTTACAGCTCTATTACAGGATCCAAATTTTTCTTTATATAACGTTTTCGGCCTTTTTAGGAGACCCTCTTCAGTATTCTACATAGATATTCTTATTGTAGTCGTGTGAGCCGAAAGTACTATATTTTTAATAAATTTACTGTTATAAATGAGTTGTTTGTAACATTTTTATCCTGCTTAAGGAGCTGAAACTTTATAGTTTTTTTTTTTCTCAAAAAAAAATTTCTGAAGTGGGGAGATCGGCTTATACATGGATCAAAAATATCATTTTTTTTTTTTGGTTGGAGAAATTGAAGTAATAAGCAAAACCATAACTTATTGAACGTATCTCCTGAAGACCAGGAAGGAAATTTTGCAATAATTCATTTAATGCGATACCAGATAAAATTTTATCTTACCTCAATGTGATTGAGCGCATCACGCCACCAACTCCAACCTGCGTCTATATAATGTAATCAGATAGGCAACGCCGCGCTGCCTGATACGACGCGATGCAAAACTCGACAATCAATCAAGAATCTTATCTAGGATTCATATTTGAGTGTAAAGATATATTTAATTTTCATTATTATTAATTAAGAATGTTTTAATTCATTCGCTAGTAATCAATAAACGTTTTAATTCATTTATTAGTAATCGATAAATACTTATTATATTTAACTCATTGATGATTTTAATTCATTTGCTAGTAATAGATAAGTACTTATTATATTTAACCCATTGATGATTAAATAGATTGAAAAATAAACTAATAATGTTTAAAATAACGAAAAAATAATAATTATTTAAAATCTGTACTAAAAAATAACTTTATCAAAAAAGTTCATTATAAGCAAAATCAAAACTTTGAAATTGCATGCTTAACGTCTAGAAATGACATTTCACACGTCATCCTAATGGTTTATGACGTCATCATTAGGGTGATCCACTCATTTTAAAATACGATCAAAGATTTGAACGGTCTCTTAGGAGCCACGTGACATAGACGATTCTAATGGAAATTTTTACTGTGATAATATGAACTTTTTTAGAAAAGTTATTCAATAATAGGAAAATATTTTTATGTAAATTATAAAAATTTATTACTATTCATTAACTTGTTATTTTCTGAAGCTGTCATCCTAACGATAATGTCATTCTCTGACATCAACCTCGCTTTGGAGTAAAATTTTACTTTACCTGTTGCGATCGAGCATGTTGCGCCGTCGAATCCAACCTGCATTTATATAAGTGCATCAGATAGGCAACGCCACACTGCCTGATGAGACATGATGCAGAAATTCTTGACAAGGGGGGATAAATTTTATTATATACTTATATATAAAAATAAATTTTTGAATTTATTTTAAAAAAATATGTAAGTTATTTAATTGAGTGTTACATTTTGTATACAAATTTTAGTCTCAATTTATGTGATTTTCATTTACACAGTATCGTCCTTTTGTATTCCTTTTCGTCTTTTGAAAATAATGGAAATGGCTGTTGTTCTTCAACAACAACAGCCATTTCCATTATTTTTGAAAGACAAAAAGGAATACAAAAGGACAATGCTTAGCAAATTGGATATCTCTACTAATCCAAAAAAGAAGCCAAAATCAAATTTACACAGTATTTTTGCAGAACCAAGGATTGTGTCGCGTACCCCCTGGGGTACGCGTACCACACTTTGGAGACTGCTACTATAGATACACTCTGTCAGCTGCTCATTTATTATCATTCTTTTTGCTAATATTATCCCCATTAGCAAAAAGATTTTATAAACACAATTTAGAAATAAAATAGGATGAAGTAAAGGTTATAAAGTTAGGTTAGTTATATTAAGCCACCATATCCTCATGGGATATTCTGTATATGGCAGCGGCCACTTAGAGAGCCTACACAGGCTGGCCAGCACCCATGATGGGGTCAACCAGATGGTTGAAGGATAGGGGTTCAACAAGTCGGGCCTGGACCCCTCCTAAAAAAATGGAAGTGTGAGGCCCGGATTTGAACCCGGATCCTCCAGATTGGTAAGCCAAAGCTTTACCACATGGCCATCCAGCAGACTAAGATTATAAAGTCATGTATCAGTTAGAAAGAGGGAATGTTATGAAAAATCCATTGAGATATTATGAAGAATTGAATATGGGAATATAATAAATGAGCAGCTGACAGAGAATTTGTTTATGGCATGGATTTAACAATGAGGAAAGGTCTATGAGAATATCTGTTTAGAATTATGAAAGTTCAGAAATAATTTTTTCTTCTTTTCTTGAACTGAAATGACATTATTTTAATGTTATAAAATAAATTTAAATACTATATGCTAAGAATACAGTATATACTTAAAGAATGTTTGATTTTTAAAATTAAATCTTTTGTAACGTTGTTATATTTCAGAGGACATTTTTTAGATTTTTGAATTATATTTTAGAATATTGTTTGAATTTGTACAAAGTTTATAATTCTATGTTGTTATGCACTAAAGATGGTTATATTATAACTGAAAACATTACAGTTGTACCATTATTAGTTAAGTATGTTTTTGTAATTTGGAAAATATAATTTAAAAGAAATTCAAAGCAAGATTCAGTTAAAGAATTCACTTACGGCATATTCCTGCATTTCTTGTTCTTTTGTTGTAAGACGCATCACAAGGATGTTTTCACGTCTAGTAGCTTCCAATTGTTGTTGTTTAAGTTTTTCTTCAGATTCTCTCAAACTAACAAGTTCCACTGGAAAAGTCAGAGAATATTTTAGATAATGAGTATTTATATCTGTAGCATAACACAATACAGTATATTATTGCTTAATATATTAATGTTCTATAAAGAAATAATGTACTGGATGTGCCATATTTATTTTTTTTAAAAAACTATTTCTTCTCTATTATATTATTAAAAATATGCAGATATATGTAAATGTTCATATTTAAATAAATTCAAAAATATTAATTTACCAAGTACTTCATAAATAAGATTGGGAATGTGTAGATCTGCTTTAGTAATGAGTAAATATGGCTGCCACTAATGCACATATCACTAGTTAATATTAAATACAAATATAGCAATCTTTGATATTTGTCATTGGCAATTTGTGCATTTTCACATAGTTCTGATCATTTAGAAAATGCATGATGATTATTTTATATTTGATTTCAGATATCAGATTTGCACTTCTAACAATCATGTGTGCACTTATTACAGAAAAATTTCATTGCATATGTGATTGATTTTTTTATCAATTACACTTTATTAAATATTTTTGTTAAGATTTAGGAATGATGAAATATTTTAAATATTTCTTTGATATTTTCTATTGAACAAATATTTCAATAAAATCATATTATAAAGAAACATGATTGGACACGACACTATCACATCCTGTTTTCCACCTAGCCTTTTCTTTATATTGTATCGCATTATGATGAATTTTTGAATTTTTCAATCTGTAAGTCTGGCATTTTGTCTAAGTGATCTTATTTATTCCAATAATGAACAGGATTTGAAAAATTTTCAATTCATAAATGATACAGCATACTGAATACACATGTGACTATTCTCAGTAGTAAGATTGAATAAATTATTTTTAATTTGAAATGATTAGAATTTTCCTAAATTGCTAGGTCTGCGCTTAGTTGAATTTCTTCACTTTGACATTCAGAGCACTGGGCAGAAATCACATTGCAACAACACTGGCTTTCGGCCATCACAATGCTTTGTTTTAATCAGACAGTCAGATTCTCCCGGTCCGTGCCAGTTCCGAGTCGGCTGTTAGTTGCCTGCCAAAACGGTCACATCCGTCACAACAACAGACGTGCCGTGTAGCTAAGGCATTCCACAGGCAGGCCCCGACACTGGTCCAAACTCCCCGAGGGGAGATAGTCTCGCCCAGTCCCGGTTCAATGCTGCACCTGCTTCGGATCCCAGCTCGACAGACCCAGTCCTTCCTGAGGAATTCATTACATTTTGCAAATAATCAAAATCAGATAATAAAAACAAACAAACAAAAAAAAATATCCATAAACTGACATTTTTTTTTCATTTATGAAAGGCCATTCCCCATATGAGGAATAACTTTTCATATTTCCCTATATATGAATATTCCCCCATATGGAGATCAGCCTTTCCTGAAACAGGGAAGGCTGACCTCCATATAGGGAATACTCATAAATAGGGAAATATGAAAAGTTACTTCACTTTTCAGCCTTCTTAGTATCACAAAGAAAAAATGAAACTTTACAAACTTACATCTACCATAAGCAAAACTACAAGCAAAACTAACTACATCCCATCTACTACAATCAAAATAAAAAACAAAGTAAAAATAGCATGTACATACAAAAACCTCATTTAGCACACTAACAATTTTTAAGAATTGATTTAGCTCATACAAAATTTGCTTTTCTTTTAATTAAGTGATACATACAATAGGGCCAAGTTAGGCCTTGGGAAGGACAGTCTGCTACAGTTGAAACCTGCCCACAGCTAGACTGTTACAATCATATAGAAGGTGAGTGATGCTGTTCTTATCCTCCCGATCCTGTGCAAGTAGCTGCTCACATTATAAGGTCCTGTTAAGAATTGATTATAAATCAGGTTTCTTGGAAACCAGTCCAACTCAGTCTTTTTCTGTTGTTGGGCAAAAGTCCATAAGTATATTTTCCTTTAACACTACTGTTCTAACTTGCCATTCATCCAGAGTTTGTTCCCTTAGCAGTTGAGAAAGGAAATTGAGAGGCAGCTTATCAAAATTCACTTCATCTTTTTCTATGGCATTCTTGGATCTGCTGTCCTTTTGTTTACAATTATTCCTTGATGTGTTTTCACCCAAGTGAAGGACATCCCAAAGACCAGGGATGCATAGACTTGTTAAAATTAAGGGCTGCATAGATTCACTGTGACTTATAGGAGGGCCACCAAAAACCACAAAAGTTATATATCATGTTTATTACTTACATGTTGTGAGGTATTATGGATGTTTAAGAGAACTTTACCTGGAGAGGAGGTGATGTGGGGAGGCCGCCATTTTGTTCTCGACTGTGCAACATTTATCGGTGTTTTCCAGTTCTTTTTTGTAATAGCGTTATGGACTTTATTTCAAGAATTATTAATATGTTTGAGCATTAAAGACGTCGATGGACGTAATGTTTGGATTCAATTAATGAAGTTTTTGCAACTTTTGTATTTTTATGCTAATAGTTTGTATTTAAAAAGCTTACTGTGGGAGGGCATGAGCTGGATCTCACAATGACTTCGGACATCTGGGCACTGGTCTCCACATATGCTCAACTCTCACCTTGGCTCCAAGTATATGTAAGTGCACTCCTTCGGCCACACCCGGTAAACCATCTCGGCTGGTAGGCTAAACTCGATGAGGGTATCAACAGGCTTGCCTGTTGTAAATAGGGACTTCTTCTATCATACAACATAAATGGAGATAGGAGTGGTGGTCACCTCCAATAACTGAGAACAGCTTTTAATGTTTAATTTAAATATCTTTTTATTATATTTGCTAAATATTAGTATAGAAGACAATAAGGAGAAGTGTCAGATGAAAAATAATAAAGGAATATTGATTAAAAAATAAGATGCCACAATTCAGAAGAATAAATAAAACCACCAAAAAAGTAATTTTTTTTATATAAAATGAAAAGCTGCAATTATCAAATCTAAAAACTTTTTTCTTAATAAAATACTTAAGATTTTATCATTATAATTAAAATGATGATTCTAAATGATGATTATTAATTTGTCAGTTAATACAAAAAATAACCGCTGGGGGAAGTTTGGCTTGTTTAGAATCATTGGAATCCCATAAATCTCCTAGAAGAATGAAGATTAAGATTTGTTATAATTAATGTTTTTATAAACAGAAGTTATACAGAATTAAAGTATTTCACTGACAAGAGGAGGTTCAGACATTCGGGTCACCGATTTTTTTAAAATTTTGCACACCTGTAGTAGTCCCCTAGGACAATATAATGTGTGAGTAATAAAGTGCACTACTCCAGGATTGTCGAGAAAATCGCACGAGAAGTTTCGTATTGAGTTCATATAATCTAAAATTTAA